>JAKSZT010053888.1:8260252-8368797 GCA_026826555.1 Tolypeutes matacus
CCGCGGTGCCGGGCGGCGGCGGCGGGGGCTGCAGCGCGCGGCGGGGCCGGCTCCGCGCAGCGTCCTTGGCGCGGCGCCGCCCCTCCCCTCGGCCCGATGTGCTAACCCTCCTCCTCCTCCTCAGACAAATCCTTCACCCGCCGCCCGCTCCTCAGCGCCAACTTCTGCGAGCCGGGCCGGGGCCGCGGCCGAGGGAGCTGCGGGCGGCGGGGTCTCGGCGGGAAGGGGCGCCCCGGGCCGGGGAGCCCGGGCAGCATGTCCGTGGCGGGCTCGGCTCTGCGGGTCCCGCTGCCGCCGCCGGTCCTCGAGCGCTAGGCGCGAGCGAGCCGCGTCTGTGTGCGTCTGTGTGTTGGGGAGAAGGGACGACGCAGAAGGTTAGAGCAGGGGGCTGGGTGAGGAAAGAGGGGTACAGCGGAGGCCTCCCGCCCGGCCGAAAGCCCGAGGAGCAGAGAGGCAGGAGGAACCAGCCGCGCGGCCGCCGGCGCGCCCAGCACCAGCCCGGAGCCCGCCTCGGCCCGGCTGCTAGAGCCGCAGAGTTCCGGGGCGGACCCTGCGGGGGAAAGGGCCTGGGTTGCTGTTGGAGTTGGGAGAAGGAGGAACCGGAGGGAGTAGGAATGCACTGGGTTGCTCTTGCTGCTTCAAACTGTTAGCTTTCATTCAAATCGTTAAAGGATAGAGACAATTTTAGCACTTGATTTCTTCAGCCTCACCGACCGTCCGAGATGGGTGCGGACTCTCGGAGGTGGATGCTTGAATCCGCCAGATGTGCAGCGGCTGCATTTACCTGCGGAGAGACGCGCTGTGGAGCCCGCTGCTGCCACCTGCGGGCGGAAAACTGAAGGGCGCAACGGACTGGCCTGGGTGCGGTCTCGGGACCTTGGGTATTAGCAACCCAGGTGACAAGTTTTCTTTATGCCCCGGGCAGCTAGTGGAAGATTTCCTGACCAACTTTCCCAGGAAGTGAAGACGTGGTGTTGTGATCCACAGGGGAACTGAGTCATTGGATTTAAGCGGGGATGTATCCCAGGGCAATGACTGTGGCTAAGGAAAGAACCAGTTTAGGGAGCTAAGTAGCAAGCATCTGCCCACACCTTTGGTAAGAGATTAAGATTGATGAAACTTATCATGCAAAAAGCTTCCCGTAGCAAATGGGATTCGGTCCGACTGAGAAAAATGGCTTTTGTATAGGATAGAATTTTCTGGGAACCGCAAATAAGGATCCAAAATTATTGTCTCCTTTGAATAAATATGACGTGTTAGAATGACTAAATATACAGAAACTGAAAAGGGCATAGGGAATTTTCAGAAATGATTCGTCAGTCCTAGAAACCAGTAATGGGACTTAATTTGTTAAATTCACCAAAAGCCGATATTTTATTACTATAGTGAGAGGTCTGCTTCCAATTGCCCTATTTGTAAATTGACTTTCCTTCTGAAAAGTGCCTTCCAATGTTTAGTAAAATGAGATCACGGTAGAGATAGTGGAGGACATGAGGATAAACAAGTCACAATATCTTTTAGTTGTTATTCTTTGGTCTTCACACAAGTTAGCTGCTGGGGATGCAAGTATTTTGCATTGACCAACAAAAAGAAAGCTGTAAGTTAATGCTGAATATTGAAGAGTCTCTCATCATAGTGTCAAATTAATCCTATTGCCTTTTATTATTCATAATAGCAACCATGCATTTATGTGGATCCATCCTTAATCTTGCCATGGTTTCCCTGTAACCATCAACAAAGAGTAGTCTTTAGGCTATATATATAGATAAAAGGGGAGCATTATACTGTCTGTAGCTGACTCAGTTCATAGTCCCTAGGTACTTAACTTTCAGTGTCTTTCTTCTGCAAACACTTTGGACTACCTTAGGGATTCTCTAGCCACAGAAGGTGCTTGGCTGAAGAGTGAAGTTACAGTTCCAGGACCAACCCTCATCCAATAAAGAAAGGGAGTTGCTGGATAAATCCCCCCAACTTCATCAATAGAGTTGGGAAACCATGAGCTACGCTCAGGGTCCCCACCAGAATTGAGCCCTTCTTCCCCATAGTTATAACCCCTCATTTATGCACCCCAAATTAGAGTGCTTCCCTTTCCTCCCCCATTTCCCCACTCTACTACCTGTGCTTCCTGGGATAACTTCCAAAATAAACCATTTCACTCAAATCCTTGTGTCAGGGTCTGCTTGAGAATCCTAACCTAAGGGAAGCAGGCTCCAAAGGCTTTAATTCCAAATCTGACATCATTTACACAGTAGTCAACTCAGGAGAGTAATACAGAAACATTCTGAATATTGTACATTTACTGTTTACAGCCATTGTCTTACCCATGTATCTGTATCTCATTCATTCCAGAAAACCTACCAGCTTGTCCAATGCCCATGTTAAAAATATAGAAACTAAGGTTTAGAGAAACCAAGTTTCTTGATCACAGGCAAGCATGTTTTCAGTGGCAGAATTAGAATTTGAAGGCATAGCTATGTGATACCAAAATTTCCTTTCCAAACCACTATACTGTACTCCCTTATTGATATTTTACTATACTTTCTGGGCATTCTTTTGGAATTCCATTCAAGAGTGATAACTTAAAAAATATACTAGGGGAGGGAAGCAGATGTGGCTCAAGCAATTGAGCTCCTGCCTACCACATGGGAGGTCCCGGGTTCGGTTTCTGGTGCCCCCTGGAGAAGACAAGCAAGATGGTGAGCTGACGCAACAAGGAGACACAAAGGGGAAACAATGAAAGACAGCAGAGCAGGGAGCAGAGGTAGCTCAAGGATTGAATGCCTCTTTCCCACATGGGTGGTCCCAGGTTCGGTTCCCAGTGTCTCCTAAAGAGAAGAGCAGACAGCAAGCACAAACAACCGGGAGTGGTGGGATAAATAAAATCTTTAAAATATATACATACACACACTAGGGGAAAGGGTTAAATGATGCTTAAACTACTGAAACTGTTTCTTGGATTTCACTGACTAGCTCTTCTAAGTTTTTTTTCTTTTTTCATTTAGAAGAATGATCACTCATATTTTCTAATCACTAAACTAAATTTGCATCACACCCTTTAGAAATACCGTGCAGGCAATTCCTAATTTATGAACAGGTATCCTAGTTAGGGATGCAGTTCCATTCCTTAAGGTGGCCATGCACTTCCTACTCCACTTACTATCACCTCATTGTGCCAGAGACCAGAAGGAGAATCTTGACTCTCCCATAAAAGAACGTGAAGGAGATAGATGTCTCAAGTTGGAACATCAACTATCTCGTTTCTCTCTCAGAACAACTCCTAAAATGAAATAGGTACACAGACACTGAGTTACACAGTCTGTTCAACACTCAGACACTTCAACTAGAGTAAAGGCTCAAGCCTCGCTTGGTAACACCAATGAGCAATTTAACTGTGTTTCACATCTTCTCCATTCATTGTAGCTTAAAAACATAGAGGCAACAATTAACTTTACAATCAAAAACAAAAAACTTAGTTCACTGAATATTTTAAACTGATGTGATGTTGGAAGAAGAGTCAGAATTATATTAGCTAACTCATCTTTAGATGTTGTCTTACTTGACACTTATACAATATGAGAAGGACACAAACAACCGTTGCTGGCTGTTCAGATTAAAGAAGTGGGCCATGAGCCAAGAAATGCATGCAACATGCCTTTAGGAGCTAGTAAAGGCAGGGAAACGGATTCTCCCCTAGAGTCTTCAGAAGAAATGCAATCTTGCCCAAATCTGGACTCTAGCCCAGTTAGATCAATGTTGTGTTGTTTCAAGCTACTAAATGTATGGTAATTTGTAATAGTAGCAGTAGACAACAATACAGAGGGCTTCCAATGTTTCAGTATTGTAAATTTCATAATAAGTATGTAGTTATGTTTTTGCCTATAATATGACTATTTCCTTATGACAAATTTCTAGAAGGGGACTTGTGAGTAAGGGCAGGAGAAAAATTATAAGGCTTTTGATAATCATTCCCAAATTCCCTCTGAAGAGGTCTTAATAATTTATCCTATAGGGAGTATGCTTGCCAAATTCCCTATGCCTTTATCATTTAATAAAGATTTTCCATTTTAATTTGCATTTATTTTATACAATAAGTATTTACTAATTATTTTGTATATGTGCTAAAATAGACTGTGACCTAGAAATAATATATCACATTGAATCTCACCTTTCTGTGATGATTCCTCCTGAAAGTTCAATTCCATTTCTTAATAATATTATCCAATGGCAGTTTCTGTGATCTAGAACCATAGAAATAAAAATCCATTTATTATTTGACCAAACTGCTGATCTTCAGAGAAAACATTGAAGAGATATTGATAAACCAAGATGATTATACCACCCTAAGGACCAGTTATGACCAATGCCTCAACAGTTCATATTTTATATTAAATATCATGGTTCTAAATTAAATTATTTTAATTTGTAATTTATGCACCTCTTACCTATAATATCAAATCAAGTGCTATGAATATAGTGGGATCTCAGATTTTAGTGGTATTTTGGTTTCCCATGCTACTATGACAAATGCCACACAATGGATTAACTTAAAAAAACAGGAATTTTTTGACTCACAGAGGCCAGAAATCTCTCTGATTTTGTTAGAATTTCCTCTTTTTAAGGCCTTTAGTCATATGGATTAAGGCCCTCCTTGATTCACTTGGATCACACCTAATTAGGATATTCAAAGATCCAGTTCACACCTTAACTAATAATAACATCTTCAAAGATCCTATTTACAAAAGGGCTCACACCGACAAGAACACAGATTTGGATTTGAATGTGTCTTTTGTGGGGGTCATGATTCAATCCCCAACAGGTGGTGATCATTTTCATACATTAACCTGAATATTTTTAACATTGCTTAATCATATTTAATATGAACTATTCTAAGGCATGTTAAGTCGATTATTTTATAATTGTAAAACATTAGCTATATTATATTATTATTTTAGGTAATTTTCACATAGAAAGACTTGCAATTTTAGAAATAAAAACAATTATTAGAGTTTAGGAAAGTCGAATTTTCATCTTTTTATTTTCCTCTAATTTGTGCTGTTATTTTTTAACATGAAAAATTGAGAAATAAATGTAAGGATAAGCCTAGTGTCCTAGTGACTACTGCTGCATAACAAACCACCCCAAGCACAGTGGAGTAAAACAGCCATTTTATTATGCTCACGGATTCAGTTGATCAAGAACTTAGAGCACACCGGGGAAATTTTGTCTTTGCCCCATAATGTCTGGCCCCCTCAGCTGTAAGGACTGAAAAGCTGTGGGTGGCTGGATGGCTGAGGGGCAGGAATCATCTGGAGATTTGTCCGTTCACATGGCTGGCACCTGGACTAGAAGGACTTGATGACCAGGACTGCCAAGCAGAGCATCTACCTGCAGGCTGTCCTGGTAGCTTGGCTCCTCACTGCCTCAGTGTAGTCAAACTTCTTAAATGGCAGCTGTGGGCTCCAAGCCCAGTGTTTCAGCAGACAAGGTCAAAACTGCACTCTATTTTATGATCCAGCCTCGAAAGGCTTCACTTCTACCACATTCCATTAGTTACAAGGGAGTCACAGACCACCCAGTAGAAGGAAAGAAGAACTAGAAGCCCACCTATAGATGGGAAGGTTGTCAAAGAATTTGGGGCCATGTTTTAAAATTTCCCGTTAACCATCGAATCACGCTTAAAGGGAACTTACTGTTTTTTGAATATTGAAGTTAGTAAAAATTATTAACATTTAATTTATGTTAATACTATTGTTATAATCAAAGTTTCCTTTATGCTAATATCTCAGAGAAGCAGCCAATTGAATATAAAGGAAAGTGTTACTCTGAATTAACCAGAATAAACAAATTGATGAGTAAAAATGTGACTCTGTGGGGTTTATATAAAATGGACAAGGCAAATAGATAGAACATATTATATCTATATATATTTAACTTGCTCTTGAATATGTACAGCTTCACATAGTCAAGAGCAATTTGGAAGTTGGGATATGTTTCCTACAATTATGAGATGAGGAATAGAGTATTTAAACTATTCAATAGAATGAGACTAAACAAATGATTAGTTTTTAGTGAGGCACAAGTAATATGTACTTTACGTTTTCTTTCTATGTAATTAAGATTTATTACACAGCTTGAGAGGATATTTCCAGATAATGTAGTTACTGTACAATTTCTTTATTTGCTGTGCTTTCCCCAGTTTATCCTTCTATAACTCTAATAAATACCAATTTAATAGAATATTAGAAAGTGACAAAGAGAAATGTTAGGAAGGTAGATGTAGTGTACTTACTTATAATAGGATTAATTCAAAATCCTTATACAGTGGAATGTTTTGAGCTTCTGGAAGGAAGAAAATGAAATCCCCAAACACAGTTGTGTCTTTTTTATAGTTAAGATGTTCAGTAATATAAATGCAGCATTCTAATCAAATGTTTATTTCCCTTTTAGGGAGAGAAGAGGTGCATTCATTAGATAATGAATTTCAATTGTCCTTATTAAATCTGGAGATGTGTGTGGGAGGGGGAATTTGGAACTGACCTGTTGCTTTCACTGTCCCTTAGGTCCAGGCTCCATTGTCCTCC
Source organism: Tolypeutes matacus (assembly GCA_026826555.1). Lineage (NCBI taxonomy): Eukaryota > Metazoa > Chordata > Mammalia > Cingulata > Chlamyphoridae > Tolypeutes > Tolypeutes matacus. The sequence goes on from JAKSZT010053888.1 coordinate 8,266,834, forward strand.
TTACATGCTGCAAGGGGGCTTTTTCCCAGGCATATTGTTATAAATATGGGTGCTCCTTTGATACCTCTTGATAATGGTCTTGAGGGGTAGGTCACGACCAATGATCTCCCCCTTCCAGAAGTACTTTGTCTCCATGTATGCCTTTTTGGCAAAATCACAAAAGTGCTGACTTCAAGTTACAATAAAATTCTCTTAGTCCTAATATTTTATAGCCCAATAACCAGCTGTCTGGATATTTCATTATCATTTAAGTCCCCTAACACCACTGTTGGATTGACAGATTCCTCCAAGGAGCCAAGGGGACTTCTGGAGACTATCTGCATGACTTTGCTGTCTAGGAGAGTCTTGGAAACTGTACCCAGGACTTCATTCTGTCTAACCACATCAACTCGTCATTTTACTCTGATGCTGCTGTCCTGTATGGCAGGTGTGGAGTGGGAAGTATGGGGAAAAAACATGTTCCCTTAGACTCTGTCCTCAATCTAGGACTCAAGGACTTCATCCCCAGCCAGAGGAGGGAGGAAAGATATCATGAATCAGTTTCTGCTTTGTCTGCTACCCTTACTTCTACCTGCTTTACACTTTCCATAATCTCTCCCGTGGCTGTAAATGGTCAGTTTCCATCTTCTCTCTCTGCCTAGTCAAGACCTTCCTTTGAATTACATCCTCTTTCTTCCAAGAGGAACTAGTAATAAAGGATGGGGTTCAGTGAGAAATCATCAAGGAGAAAGGGAACACACCTATTATAGGTCCAAGTTGAGTGAAACACAGATACTGCCTTTAGGGACTAACTTTGAAAGGTGGGAGAGATGCTTACAAGTTACCATAGCTACACAACAGGTTTGTTAAGAGCCATAGATCAGTAGAGGTGCAGGCTGAGGGCGTTCCGGGGTGAAGCTACTACCAACTGGGCAGGCAAGGATGGGAGTATTTGAGCTGACTCAAGCCAGATCTAGATTCAGCAAGTAGGTCAATTTAGCTGCAACATAAGGTAGGAGAAGAAAGGGGAATTTGGCTGAAATTGCAAATCTGAATGTCAGTCTGAAAAGTTTGGACCTTATTGGGTAAACACTAAGGACTCCTTACAGTTCTTGAGCAGAAAAGTCACCAAGAAGCTGTACTAAAATGGATTGGAACTAAGGGCCTGTATATTTAGGAAGTCACAAAAAAACTAGAGATGGAAATCATTGCTCCATGGCAAATACTATGTAAGGCCAAGATATCTGAAAGTGCTAGTATTTTTAATCTAAAGGATTAGCTAAATCTACTTTTTCCCTATTTTTTTTCCTCAATCTTTTGCCAATGTAAATGCATATGATGGATTTGATGTTCTACAGATCCTTTGGCAAACTTTAAAATATTTGAATTCTAAGAATAAAAGATACTCTTTTCCCATCAGTTGTGATAGTCACATATGTATCACCATACTCAGATCCAAATATATCATGGGCTTCATTTCTAAATAGAATATGGTTCATACTTTTTGTTTGTCAATAACTTTCTCATGCCTTGAGCTTAAATAAATGTATTATGATATGGGAATACACTTATACAAATAATTTGTTTGGTTTTTAATATATTCCATTAAAATACAACTATTTGGACAGATAGATAGGAAATAAATGTGCCTATTCAAGTGGTAATGAATAATTACATCTCAATATTGGACTAAAGAGTGCCATTTTAAATGATACAGTAGAGAATGTACTTATTTAGTGGGAAAAAGGCAAAATTAGAGAAATATTTGTATAATTAATTTAAGATATAATTTAAAAGTTATCACAAGATTTTAGTTTTTATAGTTGTTTGTATTCATTCTAGCAAAGTTATAGTAATATCAAATTATTATAGAATTATAATGGTTCCTATGAAGATCAAGTGCCAAGTGTTATTTTTTCTTCCTCGCTCCTATAGGATTTCAAGATTTTATTACCCAAGTGGCATTTATACTGTCACATACTTTTGTGAAATGCCTTATGTTAATTACAGTTTTCACATTTTGCATGGTGACAAAATTGTCATATTGTCGTATGTTTCAAGTCTTTTTAACTAAAGAGTGATTTCTATAAAGAGATCTTAAATGAAGATATTTCTTCTGAAAAAAATCTTTAATTTAACCTAGTAAAAACTAATTCTGGTAGAAGTTTTCTTTTATCCTTTGTTAGAGGGGGAAGTACTGTCACCTGTACAATGCTTTGGACGTTCAGATGCAACAAAAAATTCTACTATACTGTTAGGGATAAAAATTTAATGAAGTAGAATGGTATTCATGGTTGGGAAAATTGGATAATGGTTGTGGTTAACAAACATATAGTTCTCAACAGGTTACAAAGTATTTTCATGGTTACCTGCAATTGTTTCTGTGCTGTTTAAAAATATTGTACATGATATGTTGATCTTTCTCTAGGGATGAAATCAAGGCAATCTTTCATAGCCGTTTCTCAGCAAACTCCTCATTTACTTCTAAAAACTTAGTTGTACTTATTTCTTCATTAACCATCCATTATAATGCTTTGTTTATTGATTATTTCCATTATAGATTCTAAAAATCTTTGAAAATTGAAGTAACACAAAATTCCAAAAACATTTTGGAAACATTTGCTTTTAAGCTTGAAAAAAATAGTAATAACATAAGTTTACTCTAAGCTCCGAACACTCCTACATGTTCAGTATATTCTGTTATGTTTACAGAAAAGAAAATTGGAGCTAAACCTTCTTTTATTAATGACTTTTAATGTCTCTTATCATACTGGGCAAATAATGCAGTTTCCAAATTTAGTCATAATGAATAGTAATTTTTCCATAAAAATGAGCAATTTCCAAATTTCCCATTCCATAAAAGTGCCTATAGAATTAAAATGTTGACTTAAACTACATTTCAAATGTTAGTCTTATTATGGTAATTGAGAAGATCATATCTCAGAGAGTTATTCTTAAAGATTACTAATTGCCCTTAAAGTTATAGTCAATTTCATCTTGATCTGGAATATTAAACACTATGGTTTATCTCCTTTATTCTCATGATTAATGGCAATCTTTTTAAAGTTCAAAATGAGAAAAGGTAATACATGAATATTAATCTAATAAAATATATACATTTTAAAAATTATATGGTTAGTCATAGGCTGGGGGGAGCAACCTTACCAAACCTGATGCTTCCTTCTGTCTAAGTTTGCTAGGTTGCTACGACAAGTACTACACACTGGTTGGCTTAACTAAAGGAATTTACTATCTCCCAGTTTTAGAGGCTAGAATTCCAAAATCAAGTCTATGGCAAGACCTTGCTTCCTGCCCAGAGTCTGTGAGTTCTGGTGCTGACTGGCCACAATCCTTGGGGTCCATGGTTTGTATCTCTGCCTCTGTCACCTAGAGATAGCTTACTCCTTGAGACTGCTTTTCTGGTTTCTGCTGAGTTTGGCTTCTCCTTGTGGTTTATATTTTGTGAACAGAAAGTATGATTTCTTAAATTCCCTATGCTTTAAGATTTGCCTATGTTCTCTTTTATATTAAACACTTGAAACCATAAAATCGGTTAATTGATGTTTATTGCTTTCTTCTATTTGGGACTCAGGCCGAAGTAAAGTCTACCCTGTCTGGGTAGACTGTATTATTGTTCCAATAATATTTCAATCTAAATAAAACGCACTCATGTTAAATATTCTTTGTGTCCTGGCAGAAAAAAAATCAATGGTAGAATTATATGATGGCTCTTAAAGCTTCTGCTAGGATGTGGCAACATCATTTCCAAAGCAAGTCACATGGCCAAACTAATGTCAGTGGGGTATGGAAATATAATCGCTTATAGGGAGGGCAATATCTAATTGGGAATAATAATAAAATTTACCACCGTGCATATGAAGCATCTCACAGCCACCACAGCATGTGAATTTTGAGTGTGCACGAAAATCGAAATCAGGCAACTCTGATCTAGGAAACGTAGGGAAAGAAAATAGCTCTATTGGAATAGCATCTGCTTATTTCCTTTACCTACAATGAACAGACCTGTGTATGTATAAAAGACACAGGTAAATCCAGACAGACACACAAGTTAATAGTCAACAATCTCTGGAGACTCTCATATTTTGCTGCCTCACAATGTCTTAATTGGATGTCAAGTAGGTTAGCAGTAATTTCTTAGACAAATGAAAGACAAAACAAATGCTACAAAAGACAGCTGCTATCTGTAATGCCTGGTTCTATGTTCTGTCTCTAATTTGTGACATTGGTTAGAAAAGGTGAAAAATATCCCTCTTTGTAAGAAAGTATATTTACTACCAAACAGGAAAATAATTTGTTGTTTTTCAAATCAGGAAGTTTTATTATATAGTATTGTTCACTCTGCACCCAGGAATAGTCTAGGTGTTATTAGTAACACAAAACAATAGTCAATGATGGTGTTTTTATAATTTTTAACTTTGAGATGTGTCAATCAATCTTCCAGGTATTTATGTGAAATAGTCAGGAGCCCTTTTAAATGACTTCAACATATGTTGCATGGATGAAAATTTAATGCTTAGAACTTATAAATAGAAACAAGCTTGAATTGAACCTTATGGAAGAGTAGCAAGTGATAAGGAAGGTCAACATTTCATAATTTATTGTAACAGGAAGTAGAAAAGTTAGCAGTGACTGAAATATATCTTAGAATTAATCAACCAGAATGAACTTATTAAGCTAAAAACTTTAACAAAGCCTGAAATTAGTGTATTCTTCCTATTAGTCATCAATGGTCCTATGAAAGTGACAAACAAGGAGGCATAATCCTAGTTTAATAAGGGCTTTCCAAATATAGCTCTTCAAAATTAGTTAGTCTACTACTAATAAAAAGAGAAATGAATAGGTAGGTAGATTCTCTAACATTGAAACTATCCTGAAGAAGCACTAGATCCATTTTATCCTATTTAACAAGGATATTAATTTTCTCACACATGATACAAATATTAAAATCGTAGATGATTCTCTTAATAATAAATAAATTTCCTTTCTTTAATCTTCATTAAAATCCCATCATTCCTATTTCGCCACTGAATAAAGTTTGTAAATTTGATTTTAACAAATACCCCCAAAATTGGATGTCACACACTCAATAGGAGTATTTATGATAAGAATTTAAGCACTGTAGCAAGGTTACCACAATATTTATCCTTTTCTCAGTGATGTTTGAGAGGGAGTATATGTAATAAAGGGCACTGTTTCATAGGGCAGCTGATAAAAACATATTTGGGAAAGGATGTTAGAAAATTTGTCCAGGAATGTGAAAAAGTGACCTAGTTTGGGATGAAATTCAACGACCATTAACTATGACTTTCCATATTTTAAGTGATAAAATAGTATATTTTACATGATTTATCAAAGACTTCCCAAAAATATTGAAATAAAGAAGAATATCAGGTACCTTTTCTTCCACATATGCTAGAATTACATTTTTATATTTCCTTTCCTAGTCTTAATACATAATGAACTAATGTAACTCCAATACAAATAACTCCTACATGAGCAGATGCATACCTGAGCCTATACACACCCACAAACTAATTCATTCCAGAAATGCTAATTATGATGAATTCCCTAGGTACTGAGGAGCAATGCCAGTGTGATACCCACATGGAGGTGTTAACTAGGCAGTTTGTATATGCTCATCTGGAGCTGCAAATAAAGAACTGGGATAGTAAATTATGAAAATTAGGTATTCATGAGCATATAGATAGTATTTAAACAAATGGAAATGAAAACACTTGGGAAAATAGTAAACAGTGACAAGAAGAGGACTGTGATGATTTGAAGCTGTATGTTCCCTAGCAAAATATATTTTTAAAGTTAATCCATTCCTGTGGTTGTGAGCCTACTGTAAGTAGGACCTTTTTATGAGGCTACTTCAGTTAAGGTGCGACCCACTTCAATCAGGATGGGCCTTAATCTATTACTGGAGCCCTTTATGAGAGAATAAAATTCAGACAAAGAGAAAACCACAGAAGCAATAAGCTAAAATCAATGAAAACAGAAGAGAAGGAGGGACCAGCAGAAGCCACCATGTTCCTTGCCATGTGACAGAGGTGCCAAGGTTTGATGGCAGCCGGTTTTCAGGAAGAAACTATCACTTTGATAATGCCTTGATTTGGACATTTTCCCAGTCTCAAAACTATGACCCATTTCATGGTATTTCCTTTGAGCAGCCTAGGAAACAAAATCAAGGACCTAAGGAAGACCTAAAAATACCAATATTTAAGGATTGGGTATTAGAGTTGGAGAAGTAGTGATGTTCATTGAATTTTGCATCATGGATGATGATGGTGACCTTCACAAGATCTGTTTTGGTGGGAAAGTGGGAGAACTAGATAAGAAAGCATAAAAACACATACAATTATAAAGTCTTGTGGTATATAGACACAGAATGCCCTGTTGTTTAGGAAGTTTGGTATTTCTGTGGCCATTGTTTAATTCAGTAAGTTGGAAGTGCCTTAACTTGAAATGAACTTCTGACTGTGAGGCAGTAATAACTTATGTCAGCAACTATTATTTTTCCACAATCGATGTTTTAGCCCCACGGATTTAAAATAAACTATCCAAATAATAAGTAATGTATTTTTTATATTGCTAAAGATATCCCACAATAATTGGCTGGATATAAAGCTATGAAATTAAGTGTGTTCTTTAATAACCATGAGCAAAGACTAAATGATTCTCATAGGCAGATAATTTCAGAATTACCGTAAGGACAAACTTACCTTTAGTATACATTATTAAAACTTTAGTTTCTTAATCCAACTATCCTAAAAGTTTTTAATTCTGGATTTATTAAAAAAACAATTGCTACTTTATAAATAAAATAAATCTTAGTAAATTTTAAAGAAATATACCTAAATTAAATGAATTCCTAAATAAAGCTTTACAGAATACCATACTCTCCACACATAATTTATTCAAGTCATACGTCCCAAGACTTCTCATCCAGAAGAATCAAGACCTATACTATAGCTATAACTCATGTGTGAACAACAGTGACACATGAGCTAATGCTTTATACCTGAAACTATGAGACTAAGAACAACAAAAATAGTCTTTTTTATACATCAAGTCATGTCAAAATGAATGATTGGAGATGCCCACGCCACACAACGAATCACAGAGCAAAGCAATCCCTTCCAAGGACCAATGAGGATTCATTCTATGTATATTTATAAGGTCAGATTGTTCAAAGATTAATATTATGGAATAAGATATCTTGAGGGCCAGGGATCAACTTTTACTTCTTTGCTTTGCCCCAAACACTCTGTGCTAGTCTTTGCACATTGAAGGAATTTTTTCCAAATATTTCTTGAATTCCATCTTATCTTTGTTCTGGGTATTCCAATGTTAAAAATAAATGCCTCAATAGAAATTTAACAAGAGATACTGTTGGGACTTAATTACCGACCTATTTCTAACAGTAGAAGGAATGGCTATTTCTCTTCAGTCTGAGCAGTTCTTTGAACTAGCTTGAAATATGATTATAGTCAAGATTTTAGCTCAAGTATTTGCTCAAAAATATTTTACTACATTTGAGCTAGAATAACAGAAGTTTCATAACATTGAAAACGGAATAACTCACTGCTTTTTTTCCTTTATAATCAAAGTAGTGCTCTTTATCAATTTCAAAGCAATGTTATAGTTAAATCATAGGTAAGTAACCAATGACACTAGAAAATATTAGCTAGGCAAGGCCCAATTAAGGGAAAAAGTATGATCTTGCAATTCTGAAGTAGCATGATATTCTGTAGATCAAGGACTGCTGCTCCTAATATTCTGCTCACAATTTATGCACAGTAGTTAAGAAAATGACTCTGGAGTCAGTAAATATGTATGGTAATCATGGCTCCATCATGTATATGACCTTGGGCCAGTCATTTATATTCCCTCAGACTCAAAGCACTCATCTGTTAAATGGAGAGAAGGGTAATAACATCTACCTCATGGCTTGATCATGAAGATTAAATCTGAAAATGTATAAATAGCATTTCACAGGACTGTGGCACATAGCAAGTGCTCACTACTTCGAGCTAGTGTTTTTAATTAATGTATCTGTTATTTATTATTTTTACTTCTCATCAATATTTCTGCTTTCTTAATTAAAACTGGGATATAATATATACATCATCATATCCCCCCTCTTGTCTACCATTTTTTAAAAAGATACATTTTATTTATTTATTTCTCCCCACCCCCTCATTGTTTGCACTTGCTGTGTCTGTATTCCTTGTTTCATTAGGAGGCACCGAGAACCGAACCTGGGACCTCTGATGTGGGAGGGAGGCACCTAATCACTTGAGCCACCTCTGTTCCCTGCTTTGTTGGGTCTTTCGTTGTGTTCTTGTCTCTTGTTACATCATCTTGTTGCATCAGCTTGCTGTGCCTGCCCATTGCGTCAGCTGACTGTCTTGCTTGTCTTCTCTAGGAGGTACCAGGTACCTCCGCTCCCTGCTCTGTTATATCTCTCATTATTTTCTTCTTGTGTCTCTTGTTGCATCAGCTTGCCTCACCTGCCCATTGCACCAGCTTGCTGTCTTCTTTAGGAGACACCAGGAACTGAACCGGGTACCTACCATGTGGTAGGCAGGAAATCAGTCACTTGAGCCACATCTGCTTCCCTCTACCATTTTTTAATCTAACATTCTATGGGATCTTTTATCCTCATCCTAATCCAAGGAGGCATCAGTTATGTAGTGTAGGTAATTCTTGCTAATATATAATACTTTACTTAGTTGTTCCTTGAGATTTTAAAGTGAGTTTTGGAAATATCAGGTATCAGCAGCCATAGAATTCCTTAATCTGAAATCCTGTTTATCTACAAAACTTCTATCATAATTAGCTACAATGATTCATATCACTTTTAATTCCTAAAATGTTATACAGCAAAAAAATTATATTAGTGAAGGACAATATTTAAATTCTAGGTATTGTCTTGATGCTTACAAATATAAGTAAGAATAAAGTCAATATATATTAAATACTCTAAAATAAAATATAGATCATAAAATAATAAAGATATACCTACCTGAAATTTTGCACATTTCATTTCCATGCCTGAAAGACAGTTTATATTTAGTCCACTATTTTAAGACTCATAGAATTATTTTCACTCATTTATTCAATAAATGTGTATTAAGAACCTACTATATGCCAGGTACTGTTCTTAGTACAATGATTCAGTAGTGAACAGAATAAACAAAGTCAGTCCTTTTGTGGATTTTACATTCAAGGAAGGAGAAACAGACAACAAACAATAAATAAGTAGGGAAGGAAATAAATAGATATCAAGTGGCAATAGGCACTATGACGAGAAAAAGACAGAGAGGGCTGGGGTATTCCTTTACAGAAGGTGGTCAGGAAAGGCATCTCATTTCAATGGACACTTAAGAAGACTTCTGAAGCATTAAGGAAGAATATTTTAAGGATAGGGAACTGCAGGAGTGAAGGCCCTGAAGTGGAAATAGATTTGAGTGTGCACGTGCTGGAAGCTCTGTTTAGATCAGAGTGAAGGAGGAGATGAGTTCAGAGAAACAGTGGAAAACTTACTTTTATTCTAATTCAGAGATAAAAAAGCCACTGAAGGATTTGATATGAAAAGGGATATGATCTGGCTCATATTCCAAACAGCACACCCTGAATTCAGGGGGCAGAATGGATCATATAGGTAGAAAGGAAGCACAGAGTCCTATTAGGAAGTTTTAAAACAATTCCAGCAAAAGATATGGGGCTTGGGAATGATCTTGGTGTTAAATGTGGAGGAAATATTCATATATCAGATGATTTGAAGTAGGAATTGAAAGAAATGCCTAATGGACTGGATGTAGAATGTGAGGGAAAAAAAATGGACTCAAGGAAAATCCAAAGATCTTTAGTATGAGAAACCAGAAGAATGGATATGCTGTTTGTGGAGATAAGGTAGATTAAGAGACGAGCAAGATTTCTTTCGGGAGGGGGGAGAGGAATGAAAACTTTAGTTTTAAGCATATTGATTTTGAGATATATTTAAATATCCAAGTGGAGAAGTTGAATAACAATGTATATTTAATGTATTTTTCAGGGGAAAAATCCAAAAATGAATTTAACAATCAGGAAAATATCAGAATATTGTTGATATTTTAAGTCATGTAATTGGAGAAGATCATCTGGGGAATGAGTATAGATAAAAAAGAATTGTTTTGAGGGCTCTTCTATACTTAGAGCTTAGGTAGAAGAGAAGGAATTGGCAAAAGAGACAGATAAGGAATAAAGAATGAACAAGAGAAGACTTAAGAAAGAGGGTCCTGGAGGAAAGAGAGGAAAGTTTTTCAAAAAGAACGGGGCTATTAAGCGTGTTATATGGTACTGATAGGTTGAGTAACATAATGACTAAGAACTTACTAAAGATTCAGCAATATGGAGTTCATTGATGTTTAGGTGACCACGACAGAAAGAATGCTAAGTACAAGAGCTGAGAGGAGTGGGTTCCAAGAAGGAATGTAGGAGAAAACAGATTCAGGAGCTAAAACCTATGAAGAATCAGGGACTGTAACATCAGAGAAGATTTCAGGAGGCAAGAAATCTGGGGCCTTACAAGACATCCCTTCTAAAGTAATTAACAAATTATGACATCTTGCAATTCCCAGCATTTAAAAGGAAGCACAATGCCTGATATGCCCCTTTGGATGTTCCTTATTTGGGAATTCTCCTCCAGTCCTTTTTTTCAAATGGCATGGAATGCTGCCATCTTTGAGTGGGGCTCAGAGCAGGAAAGTTCTCAGGGCCAGGTGAAAGGGTGCGTAACCCTGCCATTTGAGCCATATGACGCAGCAGACCCTTTGGTTTTAGAGGTATCTGTAGTGGGAAAAGAGGTCATAAAGAGATTATGGAAGGCCCCAATAAAAAAATCACAATGTGAACACTCAGGGTTCTGAAACAAGGCCACCTACAGAAAAGAATCATGTGTCATTCACAGAAAGAGTTCTGGCTTGTTACTCTGCCCTAAGAGAGTCAGAGCACACTCTATGGGATATCAGGTAACTAAACTACCGGTCATAATCCTGATAGTGTCAGGCCCATCAATTCATAAGGTTAGGCTGGCCGCAAACAATCCTTTGTAAAATAAAGCATAGTACCTCTAGGGAAATCTGAGCAGAGTCAGTGGGCAAAGAAAACCTTCACAAGCAGATGGCCCAGACTCCCATGTCACCCACAATTGGCATACTGGCTCTTTTTCCTATCTTTTTTTATCATCTAAGGTTACACAGGGATTTCCTAAGACCAAATAACAGAGGAGGAAAATGACTAAGTTTTGTTTAAGGATGGATTGGTTCAGTATATGTGTACAAGCTGAAAATGACCAGCAGTTGCAGTACAGGTCTTCTCGGAGGAGGACCAGAAAGGCAGCAGTGAAGGAATATTTCCTAATAGGCAGAGCTTTGGAGGATGCACTTAGTTGTACCCTTTGTGAGAAATGTGACCTGAGGTAAGAATGTATGGACCAATGGCCATTTGAGGTGCCTTGACTAGTTGATCAAGGGACTGGGAGGAGAAAGATCGGAAGATGAGACAAAGAGGTCTAGGGAAGGGGCATATGGATGAACTTATGGGAGTTGACCTGAAGTGTTTTGTACCCTAGAACAGGCATCAAACAACAAATGTCACAAAATAATTTGGCCAGTTGACATTAGCCAGCCTCTGACATCAGCCATGAATGTGTTCTTATTTGGATATAGGATCTTTGAAGACGTTATTAGTTATGATGAGGCCAAACTGGATCAGAGTGGGCCCTAATCCCATATGGCTGGTTTCCTTATAAGGAGAGGAAATTTGCACCCAGGCAGCCAGATGATGGAGACAGAGATTGTTATGCCGCCGAGCTGAAGAACATCATGAATTGCCTGCCACACACCAGAAGCCAGCAGAGAAGCATTAAAACCAAACTCGTTTAAGAGGAAGGATGGCCTGCCAACACCTCGATTTCAGACTTCTAGCCTCAAGAACCATGAGACAATACATTTCTGTTGCTTTAAGCCACCTAGGTTATGATACTTTTTAATGGCAGCCCTAGGAGACTAAGACACCTTCCTCTTGTAAATCTCCCCAGGAAAAGAGAGCATGCAGTATTCTGAAGGAGATATCCCTATACTGGGTGAATTTATACAAAGCAAGTGGATCCAAGCAGCACAAGAATGCTATGGTGTGCTGCTCAGAACCCAGCCTCAGGACTAAGACTCATCACCCCAGGTGCCAGGATCATTGCCTGCTGACAGCTCACAATTGAGTCCCTCCCCCAAATTGCCCTCAGGTGAAAAGAGTTGATTTATCCAAGGTTCTGGCCCCTCCACAGGTCAGATCTCATCTAATGCTCTTGTACAAAGGCCAGGCTCTATGATAATTTGGGACAACTTTGAAGAAAGGTCCTAGATCCAAAGCTCTCAGTGAGATTGGCTGAGGCTTCTGTTACAACTGCAACTCAGTTCATATTTTCCCTCTGCCTATTCCTACTTTCTTCACTCCCTTGCAGCTGTATTTGTGAAGTGCTGTCCTCCGTAAACCTCCTGTAAATGAATCGTGGAGTCTGTTTCCTGGGGGACCCACGAGGAATCAGTCATTTTTTATAGTATCTTTACAGTTGCTTGATTTTTCAATGTAAAATAAATTAATGAGATTTTTAAAGTAGAGGATTCAAATATTTAAACATATAGAGAGACATAATTGGTTAACTGACTTCCCAAAGCAATTCAGATGACCCTCATAGCAAAGCAGAATTTTCATTATTTTGCTTTTGGTTTTGGTTTCTGTTCTGATGCCACAAGGAAGCTCTGATTCCTGCCAACCAATTTCCTTCTTCGTAAGCAGAGTTCCTTATGAGACTTCTTTCTTTTCTGTTTTTTTGTGTTTTCTTTTTCTCTCATTTAGACTTTACCCTCAAACTGTAGCTATATAAAAAGGTATTGTCACAATAGAAGCAAGGGGGAAAAAACTTTTTTTAAATTTCTGAATACCTTATAGGAAGTTGTAAAAAGATTCATGCATAACAATAGAATGTAAATTTAGGTAATGATTTGGAGCTTCTCCCATTGCAGTCTAGGCCTTGAAAACAACAGATTTCCTCAGAAATTCATTGTAGCTGAAACATAAAATTCTTGTTATACTATGGCTAATTGGCATTGCACAAGCATATGTAATGAGTTTTTCAATAAAGAAATAAAAGCCATTTTGTGTAGATGGAGGAAAAAAAGAACAATATGGGAGAGAATCTTTTAGTAAATGAGTCAAGATAGGGATTCAGGTTTAAGATTTTTCATTTATATTTGCATTTATAGCACTGAGCCGTAAAATTTCCAAATGAAAAAGTGGCAGCACTCTGTGACAGAGGTATACTAGAGTGATTATGAGAAGGAAAAGAAAAGCAAAAACCCCTTAGGTCCCCATGCTTAATTAGTATAAAAACATTAGTCTTGCAAATTTACATGGTTTCATTTCTTCTTTTGTTTTTTTGACCCAAGGATAAAGAGAAAATAATAACTAACAAGATGCAGATCTGGGATGAGTTCAAAACCTCTACTGCTTCAGTCCATGTGATTCACTCGACTTGCTATTTTTAAACTGTTTCTTGAAACTCTGCTAGTTTTTAGAAAAGATTTAAGATAACCTAAAAGTACCAAAGCAGGAAAAATAAGAGGGTGAGTAAGAGAATCGATAAATCTGAATAGAGAACCAAGTGAGAGTGAGGAAGCTAAGCCAAGGCCAAGAATTACACAGGCACACAACAACATACTTACACCAAATAGTACCTTTAGTAGAGGACTGCTAATTGGGGCTAAACTTTCTAGGGGCCAGCAGAAAGAGGGAAGGACAATAGTGACTTGATTGACAACCTCTACAAGGTAGGAAGAAGACATTGGATTAAAATAAGCACAATAAATCTTGTTGCTGAGACCTGAAAGATGTTTCTCCTGAGTCCTCCTACTGAAGTTAATATGTTGGCGATTAAAACAAACAAACAAAAAAACTTTAATAACATTTTATATGAACAATCTTTAAAGAAACAAAAGTTTGCCAAGGTTGTTTTCATAATGTTCCTGAATTTAAGCCAATGACATAATGCCAGAGAGCAAGTTGATAAAATTAAACCTTAAATAAAGTTTACCCGAGAAATACACCATGAGCTAACATTGAAGTCTACCAACTTCTGAACAAAATAAAGTTTGGTGAATCGTGTATGCATTCACATCTAAAACAGTAGTCTGCAATAATGCAAACAAGCGTGTCTGCCTTGAGCTGGCATTAAAAAGAACAAACTTTAGTTATTTCCTACTCCTCATGTCTTAACATGATGATGCTTCCATTAGCACAGCAAGTCTCAGATTTCATCTCAAGACCCCTTTGCACTCTTAAATATTATTGAGGACACAAAAGAGCTTCTGTGTATATGGCTTATGGCTACTGTATATGAAATTAAAACTGGGAAATTAAAAAAAAATACTCATTAATTCCTTTAAAATAACACCAATAAACCTATATGTTAACATAATTTATTTTTGAAAAATAACTATTTTTCAAACCAAAAAATTAGCGAGAGGAGAGGCATTGTTTCACATATTTGCAAACCTCTTTAAGGTCCAACAATGGAAGACAACTGGATCATCAGACATGCTTCTCATTCACTCGGATGAAATGTATTGTTTTGATTGAGGCTCATGGAGAAGATCTAGTTTCACAGCAGAGATGTGCATTGGAAATGGGAGGACCTTGCAGACCCCTAACAGTTTCATGAGGAAGCTCTGCAGATTCTCCAACCACAGCTTGACAACCACTGTTCCAAACTAATACTCTTAGCCTCCGTATCCCCAATCCTTGCCTTCCAGGGAGGAGCCATGAATATCCTGATAGGTGATTTTTGGAGAGGGAAGCCAGCTTCTCAGCATGCCATACATGTTATAGGGCAGGAGCCCCGGGCCAGGCTCTGACTGGGTGGCTAAGTCTGCCTAATTCTGGCATACCATAAGTCCTGTTTGCTTAGAGCTAAAGATTTTTGCTGATGAGCATTTATCAAAAAAGAAAATGTTAAAATATTAATCTCCATCTGCCTGACTGCTGTGTCTCTCAACTTGTTCTGAACAGAAGAGGAGAAGACATGAGTGTTATTTATTGATTCTTCAAACGCCAGCAAGTGGAAAGCCATATGCTGGGCTGTCCAAAGCCATATTGCATTGAAAATACTAAGTCAGATATGGCAAGGGAATAAACTTATAAGATTCCTTATCAAGATGTTAATTTAAGTCATTGTAATTTTAAGTAATATGCAAAATTATGTTTGTCAATTGTCTGGAATATAAATTGATAAAAATTAAAAGAAAATACAAAGAAGGTCTGTACCCATGCACATAACGATCAACTAAAAGGAAAAGTTAGTGAAAGGAACACTGGTATGTTAAACATGCAATGTTCTCTACAGATTATGTACCTAGGTAGAGTATGAGCTCAGAGTGAGAATCATAAAGGAAAACATCTGACTTGTAATATACTTGTTAAAAGCCAAGTATTATTTTAGTAAAATATTTAATATAGATAAACAAAATGGAAATAAGCCATTGAAAGTATAATTAAAAAGACTTCAGCAATAATGCTTGGTATATTGAGACTCCATGCCATGCAAAATCAAAGTGCTAAGTAAAAATATATTTGTACAATTGCTGTGTTTTTGTGTACCAAAGAAACTAAAGCATCTATCCCTATCATAAGATGGACTTCTATCAGCATGACTCAAAATTAATAATAAAGTGACATTGAATTGCAGCCTCCCATTCAAACTTAATCTAAGGCTAATTAACTTACATTAAAAGTCAGCCCTCTTTCTCACTTAAGAGAAAGTTGTAGCTAGAGATTTCTTAAGTCGTGGAAGTAAAGATTTTTACTTAGGAAGTGTGGGAGCCAAACACATTCAATTAGACGAGGCGATTCTTTAGAAATGAAGTTGTGTCATAAAATTACATATGGAGCTTTTCAAATTCAAGTTGGTGGTTTGAATAGTTAAAATGGTTTCTGCTTCACTGAATAAATGAATATGCCTTTAATATATGCTTTCCTGTTAGTTATATCATCACTATTTACAGCTCTTTCCTGAGGATTCTACTTAACATACTCCCTAAATTGTTGAGACTAGTTCTAATCCCATTATCTCCACTATTAATCATCTTTGTCAGACCGGATGTCCTTGCTTTTAAATTAGGACTGGCATTAAAGTGAGATGAGTATGGCAATTCACATGAAAAATGTAAGAGGTACAACAAACGCTGTAATAAAGATAAATATCTTAATGAAATAATTAAAAAATCAAAACAAATACAAGAAATTCAAGATCAATGAAACATCAACATGTTAAATAAAGACAGGCTGTCATTGTTTGCTTCACAGCCTTCATAATTGTGCAACACGGAGCAGTCCTTTCCAACCAGCCACGGGTTCCCAGGTCCCGGTGGCGGAGGGCAGGCTTACGAGGACTGACAATTGCATGGAAACAGATTGGGCAATACAGAGTTTTTTAAATAGTCATGAGTTTGTTATTGTAAAACGCTTTATCTTTTTTCACTCAGTTCAAAATATGGGAGCATATTTTTATAAGTGTAGGTAGGGATGCACGTATCTGCTTTTGCCTTAAGCTCTGATGTAGATCAGCAGGGCACCAAACAGACATCATCATTAAATGCATTCTTTTCTTATATTGCATATGTAGCTTGAGAGCTAAATTTCTACACCTCATCCAATTACCATATGTCTCTCTCATTATCTGTCCCTTTCTCTCTCATTCACATCTCTCTCTCTCTCTGCCCCTCCCCTCCACTGTTCTCAGCTCAATTTCTTCTAAGTTCACTTTCACATTTTCCTCAACTCAAACAGACTCCTCAACCCACTCCTCACATTTATATCGATTACTCTACAGGAAAACCACCTATTAATGCCATTAATGACATTCATGTTGCTAACTCCAGTCTCCATTTTACTTTATCACTCGGTATCACTCAATGTTGTGGACTACTCTGTCTTTCCAGAAAATCTTTCTCGCAGCTACCATGACCCCATACTCTCCTTGATTTCCTGCTGCCTGTCTGGCTACTCCTTCTGTCTCTTGTAGATTCTTTCTCTTCTACTTACCATTAAGTGTTGACATTCCTGATGCCATATATCTGATGATCTCCCTGTTCTATACTCATTGTTTGGCAATCTTATCCACATCCATGAGTTCTTTGACACCTACACACTCATGAAACCTATATAGAGAGATCTTACTCAGACTTGACTGCTTCTTCTGTACATTGACTTGAATCTCAAAGCCACTTCACCCTCAGTTTGTCTAAGACCAAACTCAACTTTCCCTCCCATAGTTGGTCTTCTTTCATCCAATAACTCAAATTAGAAATCAAGGAGTCATCCTTGACATATCTCTCTTCTTCACCCCTTTCCCTATTAACCAGAACTGGTCTAAATTTATAAGCAGTTTTGTACCTCCATTGCCATCTCTTTAACATACGTAATATCAAAACACTTTTGGAATATTGTGATAACCTCAACTACTCTTCCTGGTCCTCAATAGCCCCCCTCCCCTAATTCATTGTCCACATTGAAGCCAAAGTTCTTTCTAAAAAATATCGTTCATTCTATTTATTTATTTCATTTATTTATTTAAGTACTGGGGTCAGGGATTGAAACCCAGACCTGGTATGTTGGAAACTGGTGCTCAACCACTGAGCCACAATGGCTCCCCTGAGATAGTTTTTTTTGTTTTTTTGCTTGTTTGTTGTTTAGTTTTTTGTTGTTGTTCGTTTTTGTTTTTTGTTTTTTTTTTGCTTTTGTTTTTAGGAAGCATTAGGACCGAACCTGGGACCTCCCATGTGGGAAGCAGGCATTCAACCGCTTGTGCCACATCCGCTCCCCCTGTTTATTTTGAAAGATTACTCTGGCTGCCATGTGGAAGATGAACTAGAAGGAGAAGACCTTGGAGACAAGAGGACTGGTAAAGGGGAATCTGTAGTAATACAAATTAGATATGATAAAAAGTCTAGTCAAGGCTCATAAGATAGATTAAACCTACTTTTAGGAAATAGAAGAGATAGCAGCATATGCTAATTGACTGCAGAGCACTGAGGCAAAGGATAAAGTCACACTAGATGTAGAAATTAATATCTTATACATGATCACATAATTTGGAAATTGCAGATTCATGATTTGGGCTCAGGTTTGTCAAATCCATATTAGAGTGCTTTAAGCTGTTCTTAGAAGTAGGGTTGTGTAAATACATGACAGTCTCTTCCTTTTAAAAATCTCTTCCTCAAACCTACATCTTCCCTCTGTTTTGGTTTATCTGTCAATTTATTCTCAAGTCAAAATACATCTTCCTCCTACTATCTCTTGAATCTTCTCTCATTTCTCCATCCCAATGCCGAAATGTTAATTCAGGTGCTCATTATATTCCACAGGCATATGGTCTCTCTCCCTCAAATTATTTTCCACATTGATGTCAAAACATATTTATTATTATCTCCACTCTTTCAGATCCTTAAATGGTTACACTGCTCCTAGCATTTTAAAATTCCCTATAGGAAATGTTTAATTGCCCTGTGCTTTCCTTCTTAGCTTCATCCTTTTGCAATTTGTATTTTGCTCTCCTGGCCTAAATCACCCTCACCACCTGATCTTCTTATGGTGAACTTTCACTTATTGTTCAAATCACAGTTCCTGTTCTATTTTCTCCTTCAGGAAGTCTTTCTGGCAAGCCCATCTCTGGGCTAGGTACTTTTTCCAAATGCTTATGTAGCACCTGATAGAATACATTTTTCATAATATATTGCCACTTTTCATTTGTCTGGTTTGTGCATTAATTTGAGCACCTTGACATAGAAACTGATGTCTATATAAGAAGGAAATGTAGACTGATGATATAGAGGATGGATTCTAGATTCTTATAAACTGCATTCAAATCGTCATATGCCATTTATTAGCTGTGCATTAGTTTCTTCATCTGAAATAGCAGGTAATAGTAGTGCATACCTCAGGAAATTGTTAGAGGAATTATATAAATTAGCACAGTGCTCAGTATATATGAATTTTTAATACAGATTCATGGATAAATACATTTATACAGTTTTAAAATCCTTGTATAGCCAAGGAATACCATACCTTTATAAACAAAGAATTTACAGAAAAATTTTACTTTAAGTGAATATACAAGTACATAATAAGATAATTTTCATGATAATTTTTTAACATGTGTTTGACATTTATTCTGTGAATTAGAACCTCAAGTTAGGATCTTCTTGGTGATAAACTGATCTACTACATGATGCTGTTTCCATGAATTTGTTAGGAAAGAAGGATCACAGTTTCTACCATGATACACAGAATTTTACATTCAACTATATCACAATCTTGAATTTGTTACATTTGTTTTCTTGTTCCCACTATCAATGCCTTCAGTTCTTTGAAAATTTTGTTTGTCTAGGATGCCATGGGATTTTTTGTTTTTAATTTTATGTAGATTTCCCTTGTCTCACTATCTTACTTGTTCTCATTTCTGCATAAATGGTATGGTCCTCTTAAAGAGCCACTTGAAATTCACTCAACCTTCAAAAAAGCATTATGGCGACAAGATGTGCTGTGAAGGTTAATTTCGACAGGTCTGAAGTTTGTCAGAGCTGGATTGATAAAAACAGACAAACCAACCTGGTCCTGACCCCCGGTCAAGATGAATGTAATGATTAACTGTGTTGCTTTTTACCCCCATGGGAGTCTCAGGCACGTTTTAGGGTGTTTTGTGACAACTTGTCAGCAGTGTTTATTGATAACATCGAAACTGATTGTTTCTGACTGGTTTAGATGCGATGCAACAACCCCTACCACGGCTCTGCCTTTGAGGGTAGTTACTCAGCAATAATATGTTTCTGTGACCATTAGTTTAGAAGACCTTGGTCAAGACTCCACCTGGCTCTTCAGTGTTCTGTGCCCATATTCACAGCTCTTGGTTTAAGAGAAAGCATGGCACCAGAGCCCTTCCAGGGAGAGGAAAGACCCCTGGAGCTTGTGCTCAGACTCCAGACCCTCGCTGCGGTGTGGCCTTTGGCCGTGATTCATATCCTTATGTTAAAGCTGTTGCTCTATTGTATCTTGTTCCTGCAATAAACCATAGATTCATCAGCATTTTTATTTGGGGTACTATGAGTCTTCTGTAGAAATTAAAATCAATGACTGCCGTCATTAACATACTAGAACATAACAAGAATACCCAATTTTCAGTATGTAATTGATTTCTGTCACTTCATGCTGGCTTTGACTCTTGAGCCTATAGATTGACAGAGTGAAACCTTCTTCCCTGTAGGTCTAGGATTCTGACTTAGTTTGCCACAGGGCTGCCGATGAAAAGTACCAGAAATGAGTTAGCATTCATAATTGGAATTTTCATTAGCGTTAAAGCTTACAGTTCCAAGGCTGTGAATTGTCCAAACCAAGGCACTATCAGAGATGTTTTCCCACCAAAGTCAGCTACTGGTGTCCTGCCACATGGTGAAGATGGTGCCGATCTCTGTCGAGGTCCCTGCCTTCTCCTCCAGAATCTACCATCTCCGGGAGGTCAGCTGTGGGCAAACAAGCACAGCAGTTGTTTCCTAGGCCGCCTGTCAGTCTCAGCTGCTCCCCTTTTGTCCCGAGTTCAGCTGTGACTATCAAGCATATGGCTTGACTCTCCAGCCTTGAGCTACTCCTTGGGCCTGGTCTTTTGGAGGCTTAGTGCTTAAGATTTGGCTGCTAGCAATCCTCAAGTCCTCTCTCACATGGCAGGATAAAAAATGGCAGCTTCCTTTCTCTGTGTCTCTTTTTATATAAAGCTCCAGTAAGAGGGTGGAGATGCAACCTGAATCACACCTTACTGATGTAGTCCAATCAAAAGGTCCTCATAACCATAGGAATAGATTAGTTCAAGATTACAGTCTTTTTCTTTGGGGAATTCATAAAATAAGTTCAAATTGTCACAGATTCTCATTCTAGAATGTAATTTCACACAGCTTCTTTGACCAAACAAAACATAAAGGAATGAGTGATCTCTTTCTTCAAGGAAATATTCCATGGCTATGGCAACTATAACCTATGTTTTTTTTTAAAGATAATGAACATCTGTGATATAATGTTATGTGTCTATTACTATTCTAAACAGGTAAATCTTATTTAAATCTCAAAGCAATTTATTAAGGAAGGATTTAGTATGTTCCAAAGATATAGATGAGGAAACAGAGGCACAAAGTTATACGTGCTTTTCCCAAGATCCCACAACTAGCAAGTACCTGAGTCAGAATGACTTCATCCAGAATGGATTCAGAACTGACCAGAATGGGTTTATGTTGCATAATAAGCCCTACACTATAGTCCAAGCCACCATTGTCTTTAAAATAAACCACAGAAAAAGCGTCCCAATTGTTTCCCCATACCTATTCTAGATCCATGTAAGTTCTTCTACCTATAAGGTAGAAGTGATCAAAGAATTGATTAAATTATATAATATCCTAATTGAAATTTTTCTAAGGCCTTCCATTGGTACTAAGATAAAATCCAAATTCCTTACCTTGGCCTATAAGCCTGACCCTTGACTACTTCTTTAACCTCAGATCAAACCACTCTGGTGCTTGCACTCTAGTCACACTGGACTTCTTACCTGTCCCTTAAACTCCTCAAGTTCAGACCCATCTCTGGCCTTGGCTTCTCTGAGGCCTTTCCAGAAATCTACTGAAGTAGCCATACACACACCCCTCAAATTATCATCTATACCATTGTCCTATTTTTTCCCTTATATTCTTAAACTATATCTGATATTATATTACTTATATATTTATTATTTTCTATATCCTTCTTTGGAAATGTAAACTCAAAAGGCAAGGACTTTGTCTCTCTTATTTCTTTCCATGTCCCTGGAACCTAGAACAGATTTGGCATACAGTAGGACAAAGAAACAGAATTTACCAAAAAAAAAAATGGGGGGGGGGGGTGGGCAACAGAGAGAAATTAGACTGAAAAAAAAAAAAGAACAGACCCTCCGAAGAACCTGTGTGACAATAGGAAAAAGTCAAATATTCATTATCATTGGAGTCACAAAAGAAAAGGAGAAAGAGAATGGGTATGAACGAGTATCTAAAGAAATGATTGTTAAAATCTTCTCAAATTTGGTGAAAGAAACAAACCTACACATTTCAGAGGCTGAGTGAATCCCGAACAGGATAAACCCAAAGAAATCCATGCCAAGTCACACACCATAATTAAACTTCTGGAAACTGAAGACAAAGATCTTGAAATCATCCAGAATGAAATGACTTATTACCCATAAAGGAACACCAACTTGAATGACAGTGTGCTTTTCATCTAAGCCATAGAGGCAGGAAGAAAATGATCTTTTGTGTCTCTAGTTTATAGAAAAACAATTGTCACATCACAGGTGCTTTATAAATAAACATTGAATAAGTGAATGGATGTCTCCATGCATATCTTTTTCTCTCTTCATAAGAAGGGCTTCTTTCCCTTGTCTGTCTGCTGAACACTTTCCTTCCTTTAATAATCTGCTGAAGCAAAGCATCATCAATGAATTTCCTTTGTCCTCACACTCCATCCTACTCTTACCTCAGATTTGTACAAATATATATTTTCCCTCCCAGACTTTATTAGTTGCTTGATTTTGGGTGATCAATGAACTCTTTATATATAAATTTATGAAACTTATTATACTTTATTGGTATTGCTCTTTTACATATTTGTGCCCCATTCACTTTTTCTAGTTATTGACATAGTTCGGCCATATTAAATAAATTAATGTTTGTTTAATAAACAATAATTAAATAAAGTTGTGGTCATGATATAGCACCTTATTTTCCTAAAAACCCTAGCCTTTTCCATTATACTCATAATCATGCTAAATGTTTAATGGGTATGTTCATCTTGACAGTATGTATTTCTCCTTTCTTATTCCTTTGACTTCAATGTTTTGTTGTTTTTCTGTTATACTGATTGGTTTGAATATTACTTAGAAGAGTCAGACTCATGTAATTTAGGAACATGGCCTCTGGACTTTGTTTGACCCCTATTTTTTCATAGCACTTATTAAAATACAATACATATTTTTATTACATTTTACTCTGTCATTCACTGGCTGTCTGACCTTAACAAAGTAACAATCTTCCAGAGCCTCAGTTTCTCCATCAGTAAAACAATATTTGTCTCAAAAGATTGCAATAAGGATCAAATGTAATTATATCAACCATATAGTATACTCTCAATTAATGTCAACTATAATTATTATTATTTCTGTTTAACACCCATTACTTCTTATGTCAGTGTTTTAGTTTCCTAGATGCTCAAGCAAATACCATGCAATTCAGCTTAAACAATGGGAATTTATTTGCTCATGTTTTGATACTGGGAAAAAGTCCAAATAAAGATGTTATCAAGATAAAGCTTCCTTCCCTAAGACTGTGGAATTCTGGGCTGGCTACTGGTGACTTTTAGTCCTTACTTTGTCACATGGCAAGGCACATGGTGGCATCTCCTGGTCTCTCCCTTCTCCTCTGGGTTCCCTTGATGTTCATCTTTTGCTGCTGCCTCTGGCTTGCTCTCTCTGTCTGAATTTCAATCTGTTTATAAAGGACTCCAATGAAGGATTAAGATCCATTCTGACTGGGCTGCAACACAGATTAACTGAAGTAATCTCATCAAAAGATCCAATTTACAATGGGTCACAAGGATAAGACTGGATTAAATTTAAGAACATGTTTTTCTGGAGTACATACAGCTTCAAACCACCAGTGTCAGAGTAAGAGATAATTCTACATAGAGCTTAGTTCTTATATTTTCTTTCTACCTATGACATAAAAATAAAGGGATAATTCTAAGATTGATACCAATCTTTATACGATAAATAAAAATTAAACAAGCATTTTAATGTTTTCTGAATCTCTTTCCTTCACAAAAGATTTAATTGCAAAAGTATTTCTTCCAGTAGGTTTTGTTGTTTTATGCATTATGACACTTATTTTGCTGGCTTTGTCATCTTTTAAAGCACATTTTTACCTTTCCAGCTTATAAATTCTTATCACCTCATAAAATTTTCTACTTCAAAACAATGCTTCTTCTTCCCTTAATGTTATTCTGTCATTACTGAACTAGCCTTCAAAATGCAAAAGAAACCTATGATTAATCTTACTGCTTAGGAAATTATTACTATTAATGGGATACAAAGGTTAAATGAGTATAAGATTCTAAGCTCCACATATCAGAAAAGATATTATTTTATAAATGCCTGTGGTAGTTTGCAGCTCTGTAACCCAGATAAACATATCATTAATCTTAATCCATTCCTGTGAATATAAACCTATTGTAAATAGGAACTTTACTTGAGTTTACTTCAGTTAAGGCATGGGCTAGCTGAATCAGGATGGGTTTTAATCCTATTACTGAAAGTCTTATAGGGACAGCCACAGAGATAAAGAAGTCTGGAGGGACCAACTAGAAGCTAAAAGGCAAGAGAACTGGGATAGAAGGGAAAAGCCAGGAGGGGCCACCATGTGCACTGCCATGTCATAGAAAAGCCAAGGACCAAGGATTGCCAGCAGCGAGTCCCAGAACGCCACAATCTTCTGGGATAAAACATCACGTTGATGATACCTTCATTCTGGGTTTCTTCTAGCCTCAAAACTGAGAACCAATAAATCGCCATTGTTTAAGCCAATCCATTGCATGGTATCTGTTTTGGCAACTGGGACTCTAAAACACTGCCCTTCCCCAGCCTCGGAAACCGTCTTAAGAAATGTTTTGAATTTGCTAAAAACAAAATTAGGCATACAATTGTTTTAGCAGTCAACATCATTTCTAGAATAAGAAAAATCTCATTGCCTGTGTTCTGTGCCTGCTCCATCGTTATTTAATAAGGCTACTTTGGTAAGCAGTAAAGATCTTCTTTTGGGGTCATCATTTGGAGTTTATGGAGTTTATGAAGAAACCTACATGGTGTTTCACCTGAGTCACAAAGAACGTCAGAAAAAGCCACACAGGATATCAAAAAAGATATGAATATCTTAACTAGCATCTGACCTATATACTCTGATTAACTTATTTTAAAATGAGTTTCCATTCCCTCTTTCTGCTTCATTTATTTCTCCATAACAAAACATTTGATTTAATTTTCTTGTTCATTTTTACTTGTTGTTTCTCTCCATTAGAAATATAACTGCCATGCTTTGTTCACTGCAGTATCTTCAATGCCTAGAACAGTGCCTGGTACACATTAGGAACTTTTCATATTTTTGTATAGTGAATGAGTGAAAACATGGATGAATTGAGCATAGCCCTACTTTTAAATGATGCAAAATTAAACACATTTTTGGCTTTAATAACTAGGAAAATAATTTACTTAGATAATGCTTCAATAAGAAACCACTGGTCATCTTACCGACTCCTGCTAATTGGCCATCCAAAGCAGTTTGCCAAATACAAGCTTGGATAGTACACACACACATATCAAACTTCTCGACTTATTGAAGTTGATATGAAAGGCAAGATAAGGAGTAGTCGGTCAAGCATTTATAAGAAAAATTTAAATATACATATATGTTTTGAATTTTAAAATGGTGAGTTTGATTTCTCTAGCCAAAATATCTAACAACCATGAAAATTATAGTATTATTCCATGTATTTTTTTCTTTTATCCCCAATCTTGAAGGAAATGAAAACTGGTGGAAAATATTTCTGAAAAATAACCAAAAGTAGATATATTTCAACATTTAATGGAACCAAAAGATGTTTGCTAGACTTCTATTTAATAGTCAAGGAGAGTATACACTGAAAATAGTTAAAGAAAGAAATGATAGAGAATGCTGATGTTCATAAGGGTTTACAAGAAAAAATGCAAAATTCTTACTATTTGTGTGTCATTATATCAATATTTAGTATAATTTAGTGTGACACAAAAACAGATCTTCATATTTTCCTTTTCTGAAAAGCCTCTATATTGTTTAAATATCATGTTGAATTAGACTGTAGAACTCTCCAAATTGGCTAAGTGGTCCTACAATAATGCTACTGAATCTTAGCTGCCAAGCAAGTGCCAACTCAGCATGATTTCTGAATAGTTAGTAAATGAAGCTTCGAAATTCTAGTTTAAAGTGAAAGCACTTTCTTAACAATAATTATCTCAGAATTACATGTCTGTTACAATAACAATGTTAGGAAAAATACTTTATTGGACTTTCTAAAGAAAAAAGGCAAATATTTTATTAACTAATTGATGAAAGGTAATTATTGAATGTGTGAGTGTGTGTAATACTATGCTTACATACTATGGTATATGAAGAAGAAGAATATTCTTAGAAGAGGATAACAGCTTCTTTTCTTAGTTTTTAAACAAATAGGAACATGTCTAAATTGACTGGCATTGATAATCAGCCCATCAGGACATGAAAGACAAAGCTGAATTGCTTCATCCATGTTCCTTTCTGGTGACAAGGGCATTCAGGAAATTCTAAGATGCCTCCAGTGTAGATAGGGGGTGATTTCTGAGTACCTCCTTCAAAGTAAGAATTCTCTGTCATGAGTAGTTTTATTTTTATAACCTAGGAACATAATCAAATCATGATAATGGATTGATAGTGACAAATACCTTAGGTTTAGGGAGATTGTAATAAAGGGTATATCTGAACATTGTGCTTCAATAAGTCCAGACTATCACTCTTTTCCTGCAATAAGCAGCAAGCTATAGAGGGAGTGGATTGTGGTGAGGAAGAATCAAAATGCTCCCTGCTAGGACAACTTAACATATGGAAGTTCAAGCAGGGAGAAATGTACTGTAAGCCCAATAGAAAATAAAATAATAAGACAAAAATCCACACATAAATGGTGAAATAGCTCATGTTACTGTTTCTTTTATCAAAGTGTAAACATGCAACTCTTTAGAGGGAAATCAAAAATCAAAGATAAACTATTAAAATCTTCTCCTGAAAGAAATCTTCTACTACCACGTCAACGTATGCTTTTCCAATGGGAATATCTCTACCACGTCCTCACTGCATGTGTGGTATGCTTAAAAGCTATTAGTTGTGGTTTAAATCAGAGGTGACAGCAGATTAAGTACTTCATTGGTCCAGACAGGGGCAGGACAGTTACTTATGTCCAATATTCCATGCCCAGTAAAGCTTCTTGTGAATGAATTAACTCAATAAGCAATTATATATTTCTGGCAATGTGCTAGGAAATACAAACATGAATATGGCAGGAAGACTATGTCGTTTGACATCTTCAAATACTAGCTGAGAATAGATACAATAAGAAAAAATATGAAACACACTGAGAAATATTTAATTAACATCTATTCAGAGTAGAGGAAATGATTACTTTGTTTAGAGAAATCAGGAATACTTATCAGAGAAGGTGATTTCTAAGAAAAGTCTTGTAGGACAAAGAGAACTGCTTAATGTATTCTGCATTTTTGTAGTAATTTGAACATTGCTTGTTTCGAGTGCTTGATGAAAATTTTCTTCTAACTAAACAGTATATGCTTGGAAAAGAATTTTTTTCTTGAAATTTTCTCAGCTACTGACATGTACTTGGTATTTACCAATTTAACAAGTAGAATTTCTATTCATGTGAATAGTAGGAGGTCTGTGATATGTACTCACTTGTAATTTTGATGAGGCACAAATTTGAATCATGAGCTTTGTGTGATGGATGAATAGGAATGAATGATGTATCTAACGGGTGAAACTTGAGACCTCCTAGCATCCACAGCCTAACAGAGATTTGTTATTCTTTATAATTTTCTATGCTGGCAATAACTCTTCTGATGGAAAAATTATTGCAACTTCATCTAGACCCGGGGTTCTTAACCAGAGATCTGTGATCTTGAATTAAAATTCAAAAAAACATTATTCTTGGGGGGACATGTTGGTGTGGGTGTGATATATTTATTCAATAATGCACAGTATGGTGTGGACTTAGAAAGCGGTCCGTGGTCTTCACCTGACTGGCAAAGGGGACCATGGAACAAAAAAGGTTAAGAACCCCTGATCTAGACATGCAAGTATTATAATGAAGTACATAATAGTGCATAATTTATTTAGTAGCAAAATTAGCTTTAATAACTTTATAATTTCTGTCCTGTACATATTGAATAATTTAAGCATTGTAAGTCATTCCTTATCATGCTAAGTTGTATTTTTCTGTTTTGTTGGGAATTTAATATATTAAAATATCATTGGTGAATTTGAGGAGTCACAATAGTCTGTTTTACACTTTCAAGTAAATTCTCTGTTCTTCCCAAACAATAAGGATTCAATATATTCTTGCTAAATGGGCAAGCTAAAAGGAGAAACATTTTAATATTAATTCTTCCTTTCTAAAGTATCTGTGTTGATTCAACTAATACAAAATAATCAGTAAGGATTGTACAGGTAAAAACAACCAAAATTGTCCAAAAAATGCTAAGTAGCAAACTGGTTGTTAATAATGACAAATTGCTCATTGGGAGATTTTAACCTTTATATATCAGTGAGGACTAATTTGTAAAATGTTTATAGGCTTTGATTGAAGCTTTGTAACCTGCTAGCCTATTGCTTCCCTAATGATATGATGATCACAGACTTTCAAGGGTAAAGTATTTATTATGTAACCACTGAAAGGAGTTTCCATTTGCAATTATTTCACTGTGAAGATTAAGGAGTTTGAACCTCAGTACTTAATTTGAGTTATCAAAATTCACTACTATTATGCATGGTGCTATAATTAAAATTTACACAAATGTTTGTTAGTAAAAAGACATTCATTATATTTTGTTCTAATACATTAATTTTCTTCTTAACTATGGCCAAAATATTTATGCCACTTGGCTATATGCAAATACGATCATAAGCGAACAATAAACAGAAATCCTTAAAGGAATGCTGGATAAATTGTTCCTGACAAGTCACTTGAAAGGGAGGTACTTTAATAGGTGTTCTGTTCTTTTTAATTTTAAGGAGCACATTGCAGAGTCAAAAAAGATGAGTTGCATATGCACCTTATTATTGATCTAAATGTAAAATTTAAAACAACATGAATATCTCTTTAAATAGGCATTTTATGTATTTCAATTAGAAGCTGTTTGTCAGAGTCAGAAACCAACAGTTTCCTTGGTTGCTTTCCCTGTCAGAACAAGTTTGTAGCTTTCTATAGCAGACTTTTTTCTACAGGTTTGGGATGAACTGTAAGCTGGATTTTTGTTTTTGTTTTTTTTTTTTTGGATGCCAATTTCAATTGCTTCTATTTCACACACATACACAGAAACACACACACTATACAGCTCATGAAACAGTTCATGGGTAAATTTATTGAAGACAAATTTTAGGTATGCTAACAACCTTCCTTCCTCCCTCTTCTGTTAATCACATGAAAAAGTCAATTTCTCAGTCCTCTGAAGCTATGCAATTCTGCACTTCTACTTTTCCTTTAATTTTAAAAGGACTATTGTAATCAGAATGAAGATTCCCCTTGACTCATACAGGCTGACTCCATAAGTTTCTGAACAGTGAAAAGAAAAAGGATGAAAACATACTTCCTCCAGTCTTCTGATTTATGGAAAAAAAAAAAAAGCACATACTATACCTAATATATGATAACATATACTTAATATATGAAAATGGCAGCTATGATATAGGTAAGAAATAGGGGAGTCCACGCTGAAGGCTATAACTGTAACAAACAGCTTGAGCTAATCTAGTTTCATTTTTCAATTGGCCAGGTAGAAAAGGACACTAATTTTATATTCGAATCAAAGGAGACTGAGCTGCAGTGCAATGCCCCCAGATTTAGAATCAGAAGACAAAGCACAGTACGACTTCTGCCATTTGCTACCAGTGTAACACTAGCAGGTTCTTGGCTTCTTTGGGTCTCTGTTTTTGGGTCTCTGAATCAGAAATGAAAATACATTATATCAACAGTATAGTATTATACTGTGGTTAAGAGTGTTCATGCTCAGCCTAGATCTGAATCTGAATCCTGGCTCTCCCCTACACTAACTGTGTGATGTTAAGCAAATTACTTCATTACTCTGCATCTTGTTTCATCTTCAAAATGAAGATAATAATAGTCACCTACTTCATAATGCTATTGTAGATTAAATGAGTTAGCACATGTAGAATAGTGTTAGTAACAGAATAAACACTCAATGAGCATTACTACTTTTTAAATATAATTTTTATTTAGAGAGTTGTAAGATGAGTAAAAATATACACTATTCTATAATCATAAAGCATTATACATTTTGGAAGTAGAATTCTATAACAAAGGAATTTTGACACAGATGTTCAGTATCTATTATTAAGAGTCTTTGATTGTATTTATTTATATGACTTCAAAATCACATAACTCCATAGCAACTTGTTATAATGCACATTTAATTTTTGCTTACTCCCAAAGAGTTAAAATAGCTTTTCAAAGCACTAACTTTCTGATAAAGGCACAGTTATTCAAAACTTATTATTAATTCACAAAATTTGGCATTAGACCATGAACCTTTTCAGAAATAATTACAAAGCAGGAGCATTCAGTTGCCTCAAAAATAAATTCGGCTTTCTTTCTAAATGGGAGGATTTTAAAATAAAATGCTTTCCTTTTATCTTTAAATTGATTTGTGGACATTATAAATTCTGTTTTTTAAAAATCAATCAAACATAATCTTAACGAACTATACACAGAAATCCCAGTATATAGGGATAAGCTTTTAAAAATTACTACGTTGGTCACCACAAAAAAAAAAAAAAAAGAACTTCAACAAAATTAGATATGCCCCTGCACAATATTATAGGTTTAAATATACAACTCAGATTCCAGAGCTATTATTATGGTCTCAAAGTCTGAGACTGAAACTGAAAGATGCACTTCAGCTGCAAATATGTAGCAATTATCATGAAATGAACTTCATTCCACGAGTTTGCTAATCACCATGGTAACCTGCATTCAATGGATTCTTTCTGGGAAATATTCCAGACTTGATCAGACATTTTTAGTTTAGAAGTTTAGAATATTTTTACTTACTTGGTTGCTTTATTTTGTTGTTTTTAGCAATATATAATCACATTATAAAAAGAATGTTCTAGAATATTGAACCAATTTGATAAATCCAACCAAAGAGCATGTAATAATAAGGTTCTTATATTCTGAAGAGAAGAAATAATTGAATTGATAATACTTTAATAATATTTCATATATGTGTTAGTGAATTTACAGGCTTAGAATATATATAATTTCTTTAGTATTACGAATTCAACATTTATTAATAAAACATGAACTTCATTCATACCTTTTTAATTTTGAATATCAGATATATTTATTAGATGCGACATTGAGGTCTTTTGAAAAATATTAATAAGATATTCTTATTTGGCAATGGAAAAAATATCCATTTTGTCGGTCGAGTGTTTTGAGAAATGCATTATCTTAGGATACATATTGGAAGAATGATGAGTTTGAGCACTGGAAAATAACAGTGTTCTCAGGTCTATGTATATGTTTTAAGAGATAACTTATGTGTGAGAAGAGAAGGACAAGAGTATCTGCTAGCTCCTCAACGAGATCACCAGCAGGTCTGGGCAAGCTTACAGGGGATGGTTTAATAATGAACACTGAGTATCAGAGGTTCCTAACCTTTTTTGTTCCATGGACCCCTTTTCCAGTCAGGTGAAAACCACAGACCCCTTACTAAGTCCACACTATACTGTATATTATTTAATAAATATATCACACCTGCACCAACATGTCCCCACAAGAATAATGTTTTTTTGAGTTTCAATTCAAGCTCAAAAACACCTTGTTAAGAACCCCTGTTCTAGACAGTTTAATTATATTTCCAAAGAAAAGACATGTTCTTAATCTTAAACCACATTCCTATGTGTGTGAATTTCTGTGAAATAGGATCTTTTGAAGGTGTTGTTTTTAGTTAAGGTATGGCCTAACCGAATCAGGGTAGGTCTTAATCCTTGTTTCTGATGTTCCTATAAAGAGAAGAAACTGGAATCCAGAAGTCAGAGAAAGCTATAGGTAGGATCTGGAAGCTAAAACTCAGTGGAAATTGGAAGAGCAGACACAGGGAGTAAGAGATGGCATGTGATGGGAGGCAGAGATGAAAGGCATGGAGCCCAGAGCATAACGGCAAGCCAGCACCAGAATGCTATCGAATTTAGAGAGAAAGAATGGCCTTGTCAGTGTCTTGATTTTGTACTTGCTAGTCTCTGAAACTGTGAGCCAATTAATGCCTATATTTTTTAAGCTAACTCATCATATGGTATTTGCCATAGCAATTTGGGGATATAATAACATGACAAATAAGAGGGTTTTATGACTTGACTTTTGTAAGCAACTGAGAGCAAGGAACACTGATGTGTTGGGCCTGTATCTACATTTATGGAGATGGAAGGCCCATTTATTATTATCACTGATGGAGGGAGAAAATTAAGAGCGTCTCTCCTTTTGTATAATGTGTTCCAAGACATCAGGAATTAGCTTGGAACACAGAGTGAGGGAAAAAATACTTAGTAGCTACTTTAGGATCTTCTTATGAGGAAAGTAACTATAGAAGATGGAGAGTCATATTAAACTACATTAATTTTGAGGTCTTTTGCGCCAACCAGATGGAAATATGAAGTAGGATATGATGCTGGAATTTTATTTAGGGAATGGAGGTCAAAAGAGAGATCTGTACTGGAAAGTCATATTTCACATTTTCCAAAAAAAAAATTATATAGTATAAAATATATGCCTGGGAATCAGCTTGAATACTGCTATTCATATATATATGAATATATATATTTATATGTATGTATGTATTTTTAATACACTTTTTTTTTGAAAGATAGATTACATAAAAAATATAGGGAATTCCCACTTGCCCCACTCCATACCCCTCCTACATTTTCCCACATTAACAATATCCTTCATTAGTGTGGTATATTTGTTATAATTGATGAAAACATTTTGGAGCATTGCCACTAAGCGTGGATTATAGTTTACATTATAGTTTACACACTCTCTCATACAATTTTGTTAGTTATGACAAGATATATAATGGCCTGTATCTGTCATTGCAATGTCATTCACTACAATTCCCAAGTCCTGAAAATGCCTCCATATTACACCTGTTTCTCCCTCTCCCTTCCCTCAGAACCTCCAGTGATCACTGCCTCCACATCAATGACAAAAGTTTTTCCATTGCTGGAATCACAATGAGTCTATACTAGAATAACAGTAAGTCTACTCTATTCCATTGTCCATTCCCCAATCCTGAGGATTCAGGGATGGTGATGCTCACTCCACCTCTAATTAAGCAAGGGCTTAGATCCCATGGGGCAGATGGATGGGACTATCTTGCTCTTTCTATTTCTTGGCATGGTCATTGCCCAACATCATCTCCTTGTTAGTTGTCCTGGATGAGTCCAATGAACTTGAGAGTATTTGTTGCAGCTCTGTTGAAATTCAAGGTCCAGCTGGCACATGGACAGCCCAAAGATTTAAGTCTCTTGGATGTAAACCTATCAATTCTAGTATTGACTATAGGTTCAAATAGAAGGACAGAAGAGCTGTGTGTAGGGAAACCACAACTGAGTCCAGCTCTTTCACACTCGGAAGCATAAATTCCCAAGCAGGGCACACTGGCAGGGCACCAAACTGTCTGCCCTGCCTATAATGTCTGGATGTCTCCAGAACCCTCAGGAGCCTCGCTATTTGATGTAATATTTATTTTGGCAGCCAATGAGATCCTGCTGAGATGTGCACAGCATAACCTCTAAAATGACCTCCCGACTCCCTTTGAAGTCTCTTAGCCATATAAACTCATTTGTCTTTACCCTTTCCCCCTTTGGTCACAGTCTTTTTGCAGTTGCATTGCTAATTGGTGCTTGGTAGTAATCCCTCCGTGCCAGGGAGGCTCATCTCCAGGAGTCATGGGGGCAAGGTAATGCATTTATATGCTGAGTTTGGCTGAGAGAGAGGCCACACTTGAGCAACAAGAAGGGTCCCAGGAGGTAAATCTTAGGCACCCTATAATACTAGGCTGTTTCAATTTCAAAAGTAAAGGTTTATAAGTACAACCATCAATATCAAGGGCCCACCGCAATGGTCCATCCTTGTTCACTAGTCACTGCCCCTGTACTCGGTAGACTCTTGCTATCCCATTAGAGAATGTAGCAGAGCTCCCCAGAATGGAAATTCCATATTCTTTTGGTTATCGTGTGAATCTCCACCCACCGTGACAATGCCCCATGAACACTTAAACATATTCATATGCCTTATAGGTATGCCCTAGGTGAACCTCCTCCCATGCATCCCCCATCACTGACACCCGAAACCAATGATCCTCCCCTGCCACAGTTGTAACCATTCTGTGATCCTAAACGTCTTCAAAAATGAAGCCAGCAATATAACCAAATACAATTAACAAGAAAATGAAATAATAATGATAGTTTTAAGAATAACAAATAAAATTAAAAAATTAAAAAAATTGGAATAAAAAATTCAAAATTAAAAATTTTTTTGACATTATGTCTTTCATCACCGTAAGAGCTATTGTCTTGTACGTTCAGTGACATTTTCTTACGTTTTTTCCTCCATTATCTTAGTATTTTCATTTTGTCTTCAAAGAGGCTTTAGTTTACAGAAAAGTGACATATAGAATATAGGGGATTCCCATATACCCAAAATGCTCTCCCTTTCCCCCTTTCTCCTATTAATAACATTTTACATGTGGACTGTATATTTGTTACAATTGATGTACAAATATTGAAACATTGCTACTAACCATGGTCAATGATTTACATTATGGTTTACATTTTGGATCATACAGTTTTATAAATTTTGATGAAATTTAACATGGCCTGTTTCCATCACTGCAAGAGCATGTAGAATACATCCATCACCCCCCAAATGCCACATGTTCCATCTATTCTATTTCTCCCTCCCCCTCCCCTCAGGACCCACACATCCACCAAGCTTTACTCTTTGAAGAACAAGATTTGTAGATACTTGCAACAGCATTGAAGGCTTGACATACTGGCCTGTCCTCCCTTATTAGGTACTGCTTATGTTCTCGAGGTACTCCCACCCCTCTATTTGAGAATATAGCAGGACTCCCCAGGATGGGAGTCTAACACCTTCCCACTCATTATGTGTGTCTCCACACACTGATACAGCACACTATGACAAGATGAACACTCACACACTTCCTAGAAGTTTGCCCCAGGTGTGCCCTGCCCCACATGCACTCCACATCCAACACCATAAACCAGTAACCCTCCCCTGCCATATTTGCCAAAAGAACATTCCCAAGGTTGTAATTTCAACCACATACCTGCAAATGCCCAGAGTTCACCTGCTCCCTCCCCCAACTCTTCCCTCAGTTCCATGGACAGTCCAACCCACCTTCCTTTCCATACACCCCTCACAAACCAGCACTGCCCAACCCCAAAGCATCACTGCACCACAGTCAAGCTCATCCACTGTACAACTATACCCTTCAAACTTATCATAGATTTTGCCCATAGGGGCCTTGGCTCACAAACTTCTCCCTTTCTGTCTCCTGTAAATCTATTTTCCAGACTTTAGCTCTGTGAGTTTGCTCAATTTGCTTACTTCATATCATTTCTTGAAGGGCAGATTTCTTATCAACAAACTCTCTTAATTTCTGCTTATCTGTGAATATTTTGAACTCTCCCTTATTTTTGAATGCCAGCTCTGCTGGATAGAAAATTCTTGGTTCAACTCTGTTCTTTGCCTTTGCCTTTTATATTCGATTCCCCACCCACCAAGGGGTGGGGCTTAACGCCCTACTGATGTGGCCCTGTCAATGCCCTAATCATAACTTAATCATGCCCAGATTAACAGATCAGTTTACAAGCATGATCCAATTATATTTTTGGAATTCATAATTACATCAAACTGCCCAACTGCAACAGCTTGTAATAAATATAAAACACTCTTATAGGAGTCTTGCTATGGAAACAAATGTCAGCCAAACTAAACATGCTTAGTAATGTAGCAGATATACATTCTAGTACAAGCTCCTAATCACATTGCAAACTGGTGATAGCTTATAGACAACAACTGAAGAGGAAATCATCATCTAACAAATGTCTTTGAGATATTAAAGAAGATAAGGAATGAGAAATGACCCTTGAGTTGTAAGAAAAAGTTAATTTGAATCTTCTGGTTTCAGTCCCAACATGTAAAAAGCTTAGATGTCATCAGTCCCATCCTGGACATCCCAAATTGATGTTTCTTTGGCTTGTCAAATAACTGAACATTTCTTAATCCAGGAAGCAGACAAATCCAGAGTCAGATCTGAGATCTGCTTACCTAGAGCAGAACTCTCTGAAGTCATAAAACTAATAGCTATACTTAAATGATGTCAACAAATTTCTTGAGACTAAGTGTAGACCACTGTGAGAGCAAGAAACTCCTAGAGGTCCCAGTTTTAGGAAGGACCTTCATTTTATAATGACCTTTACCCACCAGGTTTTCACAGTGAAGGTCAGAGGAGATCCCACCTTAGCCCTGGCAGTGGTAAGGGAAAAGTAACCATTGTGAAATATACCCAGAATCTTCTTCATAACAAAATTCTACTCTCCAAGGAAAAAGACTTTACTGGAACCTTTCTCCTCCAATGGGTGAAGGACATTGTTCCCATTCCAACTCTCTCTCTTTCCTGTCTCAACCAAGGGGAGGGGAGCTATATAAGAAAAACTCTTGTGATAAACCTAGGCCAGAGACAGGCTCACTAAAAGGCTGAGGTTTTATTGAAAGATTATAGAACATTCCCTCTCCTCCACACCTTGCCACCACATCAACAGAAATTCAGTATAATAACAGCAGATTACAACTGAAAGAACTGCAAGACACAGACTGCCACTGAGGAGGAATATTCAAGGAAGCCCAAAGTCAAGAGGAGAAATAAAACAAGAGAACTAGAAGAATCTGAAGCCTTTGATGCCTATAGCTATAACAAACTTTAAACAAAGTCTTACTTCTAGCAAGATTAACACAGATCATCAGATGAGAGTCCTATTCACCTCAGTTCCTATTACCCTATATAACGTGTTAAGTTTTTAACATGAGATTACAAAGCCAAACAAATGGCAAGGAAAAAAAAAAAACCAAAAAAAACAAAACAGTCTGAACAGTTGAAGCAAGTATGAAAACTGGCCTAAGATATGATACAGAAGTTGGAATTATCAGAGAAGGAATTTAAAATAACTATGATTAATATTTTAAGGGTATTAAAGGAAAAAATGTGTGAGAACAGATGGGTAATTTGAGAAGAGATAGAAATTCTAATAAAGAATTAAAAGAAAATGCTAATCAAAAACATATAATAGAAATAAAGAATGCCTTACATCAGTAGACTCCATGTGGCTGAGAAATGAATCAGTGATCTTGAAAAGAGGTGGATAGAAACTTCCCAAACTGAAATGTAAAGAGAATTTAAAAACCAGGACAGAAAAACCAAAAACTATGGGCCAATATTTAAAAATGTATCATATGCATAATTGGAATATCAGAAGGAGAGAGATGGTAGAATGAAGCAGAGGAAATAATTGAAGAAATAATGGCCAAGAACTTCAAAATGAATAGCAAACACCAAACCACAGAACCAGGAAGCTACAAGAACATCCCTCAGAACAAATGTCAAAAAATACAGCTGAATCATATTCAAGATTCAGAATATCAAAGGTAAAGAGAAAATCTTAAAAGAAGCCAGAGGGAAAAAACACCTTACCTGTAGATGAATAGTATAAGAATTACAGAAGATTTCTTGTCATAAACCATCTATAAAAGATGAAAGCGGATTGAAATATTTAAAGCATTGAGAGAGAAAAAATAATTCACTAACCTAGAATTTTATATCCAGCAAAAGTATCCTCCAAAAGTAATGAAGAAATAAAAGAATTTCTCAGAGAAACAAAAATAAGAATTTCATTACCAGTAGACATGCCCTACAAAAAAATGTTAAAGAAGTTCTTCCAGCAGAAGGAAAATTATGTAGGTCAGAAAATTGAATTCACATAAAGAAAGAAAGAGGAGAGGAGAAGGAATAAATGAAGATAAAAGAAAATCTTTTATTTTTCTTATTGATCTAAAAGATAATTTATTTAAAGTAATAAAAGTGACGATATATTAGGTGATTCTAACATAAGTGTAATGGAAGAAGCAATGTCATATAGAATGGGAGGGAGGAATTGGGAATACTCTGTTTTATGTTAACTGCTCTATATGTGAAGTGGTATAGCATTATTTGAAAGTGGACTTAGATTAGTTTAAAATACATATTGTAAATTCTAGAGTAACTACTACAATTAAAAATATATGTATATTTGACATGGTAAGAGGCAGGATAAAATGGAAACAAAGAAAATGTTCAATTAAAATCATAGAGGACATCTAGCAATGAACAGAAAAATTTACAAACATGGTCTATATTAACCTAAGAATATCAATACTCACTTTAAATGTAAGTAATCTAAATACACCAATTAAAAAGACAGAGGCTCTCAGAGTGGATGAAAAAAAAAAGAAGACCTAACTCTGTGTTGAATAAAAGAAGCCCACTATAAATATAAAGTCAGATATGTTAAAAGTAAAGGATGGAGAAAGACATACCATGCTAACACCATCAAAAGGAAGCTGGAGTAACTATATGAATTTCAGACAAAACAGACCTGCCTAAGAGCAAGAAAATTATCAGGGATGAAGAGGAGCACTACCTGATGCTGTCTTTGTCAAACTCCAAGAAGACAAAACAATTCCAAACATCTGTGCACCTACAAATTAGCATCAAAACATGTGAAGCAAAAACAGATAGAAATGAAAGAAGAAATAGACAAATTCATGTTGGAGATGTCACCAACTCCCTGTCATTGACTGATATATCAAACATGCAGAAAATCATTCTGAAGGTAGCTGACCTAAGCAGTGCTATCAATCAATTGGATTTAATTGGCATTTATAGAATACTTCTCTTAACAACAGCAGAACTCACATTCTTCTCAAGCTTGTTTGGAATATTCACCAAGGTGGACCATGTTCTAAACATATTAGCAAATGTAAAAAAATAGAAATCATACAAAGTATGTTCTCACATAACAATGGAATTAATGCATAAGTCAATAACAGAAATATACCTGGAAACTCCGCAAATATTTGGAAATGAACATATTCCTAAATAACACATGGATCACAGAAGTGCAAAGAGAAGTTAGGAAAGCATTTTGAACTAAATCAAAATTTGTGGGATGCAACAAAAGCAGAACTAAGAAGAATATATATATATATAGCATTAAACATATATATTAATAAAGAAAGACATAAAATCAATAACCTAAGTTTTCACCTTAAGAAACTAGAGAAAAAAATAGAAATATAAACTTAAAACTAGCAGAAGAAAATAAATTATAAATATTAGTGCAGAAACCAGTAAAGGTGAAAATAGAATATCAATAGAGAAAATTAATGAAAGCAAAAGCTGATTCTTTCAAAAGATCAATAAATTGGCAAACCTCTATCCAGGTCAATCAAGTTCTTTGCTGCTGATCCTACAGACATTAAAAGGATAATAAACAAAAACTACAAAACTCCTTGAGAGACAAAAACTACCAGACTCATAGAAGGAGAAATGGATAACCTGGATATCCTTATATCTAATAAAGAAGTTTCAACAATAATTAATAACTTTACAAGAAATAAATGATAAGATCCAGGTGATTTTCTTGGATGTATTACATCAAATAGTTAGGGAAGATATGATACCAATTCTGCAGAGTCTCTTCCAGAAACAGAAACAGAAGAAATACTTCCTAACTCATTCTATGAGGCCCACATTACCTTAATATCAAAATGAGATAAAAGGATCACAATTAAGGAAAACTATTGACCCAATATCTTTCATGAACATAGATGCAAAAATCCTCAATGTAATGTAAATATCCCAAATCCAATATATACAAAGAATTATTCTAGATATGCAAGGGTAGTTCTGCATTTGAAAGTTAATCAATGAAATCCACCAAATCAATAGATGAAAAAGCATTTGAGAAATTCTAACACACGTTCATAATAAAAAAAAAAAAAAAACTTTCAGCAAACTAAGAATAGATGGAACTTTCTGAATTTTAAAAGAACATTTACAAAAAAAAAAAAAAAAAAAAACCCACAAAAACTCTACAATTAACATGTTACTTCAGATGAAAACCTGGTTATTTTTCCCCTAAGATCAGGAACAAGGCAAGGGTGTCCTTGTTCCTCACTCCTCTTCAACACAGGACCAAAAGTCCCAGCTATTGCAATAAGAAAGGAAAAGGAGATAAAATTTATAGATTGGGAAGGAAGAAATACAACTGATTCTATTCTCAGGTGACATAATTGTCTACGTAGGAAAATGCCAAAGAATGGAAAGAAAAAAACTCCTGAAAGTAATGAGCAAGTATAATAAATTCACAGGATATAATAATGTGACAGTTTGAGATTATTTTATGAATCCCCAAATATGAAAGATAATGTTTGTAAACTAATCTATTCCTCTGGGTATGATATCTTTTAATTGTATTAAATTCAGTTGAGGGTTCTTTGATTAGATTACTTGATAAGATAGCATTAGAGCTTTGGATTGGACTACATCAGTTGTGACTCAGGTTGAGTCTTTCTGGGTCTGATATAAACAGAAACGCAGAGAGAGACTGACAGACACAGGAAAAAAGAAGTTCTGCCGTATTTTATTTTGCCATGTGAGAGAGAGAGAGAAAAAAATTCAATTTTGCCCACAACTGAGCTCTTTGAGAGAGAATCTCAAGGCTGAAGAGCCAAGCCCAATGACTGGTTGCCCTCAGCTGAGCTCAAACCTTGCAGAGATGGCTGGCCATCTTGCTTCAACAAAAGGGAGCTGACTGGTGAGAAAGTACCTCTTACGGTGCCTTGATTTGGACTTTTCATGACCTTGGAACTGTAAGCTTTTACCCCATATAAACCCCCTTTATAAAAGCAAACCCATTTCTGATGCTTTGCCTCAGCAGCCCTTTGGCATACTAAAACAGTCAATTGCTGCTTTATATACCAGCAATGTAAGATTGGAAGTTTAAAAAATGCCATTTAAAGGGTTCCTCCCCAAAATGAAATTCTTGCTGTATAAATCTTACAAAATATGCACAGGATCTGCATGCAAAAAGTGAAAAAAAAATTAAACTATAACAAAAAACAAAAAAAAACCCAAAACACTGATTTAAAAGATCTAAATAAATGGAGAGATACTCATATTCATGAATTGAAAGACTCAATATTTTTAATATGCCAATTCTTCCCAACTTGAACTATAGATTCAAAACAATCACAATATAAATACCAGTAAGGTGTATTATATATATGAAAAAATTGATTCTAAAGTTTATAAGGAAGAATAAAAACCTAGAATAGCCTACACAAACATGGAAGAAGGAGGACTCACACTACCTGATTTCAAGACTTACTATAATGTAACAGTAATCAAGAAGCATTGTATGGATGAAAAAAATGAGCACATAGATCAATAGAAGAGAGTAAAGAACCAAGGAAGAGACCCGCATAAATATAGCGAAAAGATCTTTTATGAAAGACAATTCAATGGAGAAAAAAATGGTCTTTTCAACAAATAGTGTAGACACAATTATATGTCCATAAGCAAAACAAAAACCAAACCGAAACAAAAAAACTAGACACAGACCTTACACCTTCTATGCAAAATATACTACAGACCTTGTGATACTTTGAAGTTTTTTTAATGAATGCCAAAAGGAAAAAAGATTATATTTTTGAAATAATCCATCCCTGCCGGTGTGAGACCCATTTGATTGGATTATGTCAGTGAGGTATGAGCTAGCCTGGGTCTCTGCCTTCTTGCTCTGTCTGATATAAACAGAGACACAAAGAGAGGCACACACAGAGAGAAGAAAGCCACTGTTTTGATCTAGCCATGTGAGAGTGAGGACTGCAGGAAAACAGAGAGGCTCTGAAGACTGAGAGAGGTCCTGGAGTCTGGACACAGACAGGCACAGAAAGAGGCCCCCTGAGAGGAGAGGCCACGGAGCAGCCCGTGGCTCAGGAGATGAGCCATATGCCTGATAGCTCACAGCTGAATTTGGGAAGAAAGTGCAGCAGCCGAGAGTGAGAGAGGAGGTCTAGCAAGTGATAAGCTCTATGCCTGATTTCCCTCAGCTGAGCTCTGGGAGATAGTAGATTCTGGAGGGGAAGGCACAGACCTCAGCAATGGCCATCTTGCTTCGCCATGTGGCAGGACCTCTGAGAAAGCATCTCTGCTGATCCCTTGAACTGGACATTTCACAGCCTTGGAACTATAAGCTTTTACCCTAAATAAAATTCCCTTTATAAAGGTCAACCCATTTCTGGTACTTTGCATCAGCAGCCCTGTGGCAAACCAAGACAGACCTTAATATAAAATCATGAACTATAAAAATGCTTGAAAGAAACATAGGAGAAAATCTACATGACCTTGGGTTTGATAATGAGTTTTTAAATACGACAACAAAAACATGCTCCATGAAAAAGTAATTAATATGCTGGACTTAAAATTTAAAACTTTTAACTTGTGAAAAACACTGTTAAGAAAAAGAAAAGATAGACCTTGGAGAGGGAATAAATATTTGCAAAAAACATATCTGAACAAGGACTGGTATTCAAAATATACAAAGAATACTTAAAAATTCAACAACAACAAAAAAACCCATTAACCCAATTACAAAGTGGGCAAAACATCTGAACAGACATCTTAGCAAAGAAGATATACAGAGAGCAGTGTATGAAACAATACTCAAAGAGTAAACCTTAATGTATGCAAATTAAAAAACTCATTTAAGGAGTTGGAGGGTCTCATGATGAAATTCAGAATGTGACCAAAATAATCCAACTATATTATAAATATATAACACAACCTTACTGGAGGTGGGGAGTGGGGATGAGTGGAGTCTTTAAAGACTAAAGGCAAAATGAACTATACATAAGAACTACGCCCTAGTGATTGCTTCCCATGCGGGTATGGCATACCAGTTCTGAAACCACTATCATGAATACTGGAATTGAACAATTAAGTAAATGGGTGGCATATGCTGAGAACCAGGCTCTTGCTGTTGTAGTG
Organism: Tolypeutes matacus; assembly: GCA_026826555.1. Classification (NCBI taxonomy): domain Eukaryota; kingdom Metazoa; phylum Chordata; class Mammalia; order Cingulata; family Chlamyphoridae; genus Tolypeutes; species Tolypeutes matacus. The sequence continues at coordinate 8,310,032 of JAKSZT010053888.1, forward strand.
GGAGGTAACTGATAAGCAAGGGGAGGAGGCTTGAATAATACATGTGGTAATGTACTAGCATTGGAGACATCAGGATGAAATTCACGTTTAGTTTAATATAGATACAGATGGTTACATATATAAATATGTATAGGTATGTGTGTATACATGGGTATATTAGTCAGCTAAGAGGTGCTGATGCAAAATACCAGAAATCAGTGGGTTTTTTAAAAGGGTATTTATCTGGGGTAGAAGCTTACATTTACTAGGCCATAAAGTATAATTTACCTCCCTCACCAGTCTGTTGCCACGTGTTAGAGCAAGATGGCTGCTGACATCTGCAAGGATTCAGCCTCTCTCTTCCTCTTAAGGCTCCATGGTCCCAGCTTCTTCCAATATCAGCTGTAGGCTGGGATACATCTTGTCTCTCTCCTGGGGCTTGTTCCTCTCCAGGCTCAGTGTTCTGTTCTCTCCATAAGGTCAACTAGAGACTATCAGGCTCTCTTTTCCCAGGGCCTCTGCTGTACTATGGAGCCATCTCTATTCCTCTGTGTTCTTCTCCTGTGTGTTTACTTCCTGGAGTTCCAGCATGCAAAACTCCGACCTCCCTTTTCTGCCATGTGGTTTCTCTGTGAGTCCCTGCCCGCCAAGGGAGCAGGTACTCAATTTCCTACTGATGTGACCCAATCAAAGCCTTAATCATTATTTAAAAGTGAAACCTCTGAATCCAATATAATCTAATATGCCCAGAGGAACAGACCAGTTTACTCACATAATCCAATATTTGTTTTTGGAATTCATAAACAATATCAAACTGCTACAATGGGTTAATTATCACACATATATCTCTTTGATTTGACATCTGGGAAGACAGAACCAACAACACCAGCAGCAATGAGCAAGCCTAATGCTCAGATCTTAGTTTCTAATACCATTCTCCAATAAAATAAAGGACGGTTCCCTGGGGAGACTGCTGATTTTAGACTGGGACAGGAAATAAACAAGATGAAAGTGGAGCAAATTTTAGTACCAGAAAGTAAGGAAGTTCTCAACAACAACAAAGCCTTACAATGATGGGGGTATATCCAAGGGACACAGGGGACAACTGAATGAGCTTCTAATGGCCAAAGATGGAACAAGTGTAGGTACAAAATAAATAAAATAGTATTGGATGACAACCCAAAGTATAAAGTCAATATGAGTTCATCATGATTTAAATGATTGAATTAATAAATATATATTAGATATGTTGAGATCTCCCCTGCAGAAGAATTCCAAATAATTTATGTAGATACTCTGCCCTTGAGAAGGTGACCATAACTACCTACTCCTTAAGGGAGGACTGTACATAATGACCTTCTTTTAAATGGAGAAATAATCCCACGACTATAGAGTAAATAAACCTGATAAGCACTACCTCAAGCTACATGATCAAGGTTAACATCAACAGTGATAAGTAAAATCGATAGTGTGTCTCCTTCATATGATGTGATGAAAATGGTACTTTACCTTTGTAGTCTTCCAAAAAGCCATAACCCCAGTGTGGTAGTTTGAGATTATTTTATGAATGCCAAAAGGAGAAATATTATCTTTGTTAATTCATCTATTACTCAGGGGGTGGTAGCCTTTGATTGCATTAAATTCAGCTGAGGGGCCTTTGATTGGCTTACTTGATGAGATCACTTTAGGGCTTTTGATTAAACTATGTTAGTGGGGCATAACTCAGGTCAAGTCTCTGCTCCCTTCCTGGGTCTGATATAAAGGGACTCACAGAGACAGAGGACAAAGGGAGCCCACATGTTTGATTCTGCAATGTGAGAGAGAGGATTGCTTAAGCATGAAGCTGCCAAGAGGCTGGGTACACATAGCAGCCCAAGAGGAGATGTCTAGCCCAGAGAGAAAAGAGCGACCCAGGTAGAGATTGGTAGCCATCTTGCTTTACCACATGGCAACATGCCAGGATCAGCAGTAGCTGATTGGTGAGAGAGCATCTCTTATAGTGCCTCAAGTTGGTCATTTCATGGCCTTGGAACTGTAAGCTTTTACCCCAAATAAATGCCATTTATAAAAGCTAACACATTTCTGATACTTTGGATCAGTAGTCCTTTGGCAAACTAAAACACTCAGTCTAATCATGAGAAAAACATCAGACAAATCCCAGTTGAGGGATTTTGTGCAAATACTTGGCCAGTTATCCTCAAAACTTTCAAGATCATCAAAATCAAAGAAAGTCTAAGACACTGTCACAATCAGGAGGACATTAAGGAGAATAGACTATTAAATGTAATATTGCATCCTGGGTTAGATTCTAGAACAGACTAAAGGACATTAGGGAAAAGATGAAGTACTCTGACTAAGGTAGGGGGTTTAGTTAAGAATAATTTATCAACATTTCTTTATTAATTGTGACAAATGTACAATACTAGGGGCAATATATACAGAAACTCCCTATACTAGCTTCACAATAATTTGTATATATAAATCTGTTCCAAAATAAAAGTTTTAGAAAAGATAATTAGGGCTCCACCCCAAACTAGATGAGGAAGTGAGAAGATTCAGAGCTCTGTGTCCGCACAGATGCTTTGACTAACCAGTAAGAACTGGCAGAAACATATTTCTCAAAGCTCCAGAAAACTGTTAAAGGACTGCAGTAACCAGGTGAGGGCTGAATCAAGTAAAAGGCACTTAAAAGCAGTAGGGTCTTCTGGTGACTTAGCTGGCCCCACCCCCACCCTTCACCCTCTCTTTCCCTGCCCTCCTAGTGTGGATCCCTGGTTGTATTAGTCAGCCAAAAGGGCACTAATGCAATATACCAGAGATTGGTTGGTCTTTATAAAGGGTATTTATTTGGGGTAGAAGTCCACAGTTACCAGGCCATAATGCATAAGTTTCTTCCCTCACCAAAGTCCATTGCCACGTATTAGAGCAAGACAGCTGCCAGCGTTTGCCACGGTTCAGGCTTCTTGGGTTCCTCTCTTTCCGGGGCTGCGTTTCTCTCTGGGCTTAGCTCCTTTGTTTCCTCCACAAGGTCAGCTGTAGACTATGAGGTTCTCTAGGCTTTGCTTCTCTCCACAAGGCCAGCTGTGAACTCTCAGGCGAACGGCTCATCTCTATCCTGGGGTCTTCTTTTTTTCCTCATGACCAAGCCTCTCAGTCTGCTTGCCTCCCCAGGCTCCAGCATCAAAACTCCAACATCAGAACTGCTTCAGGGAAGCGGCTGTGGCTCAATCAGTAGGGCTCCCGTTTACCATATGGGAGGCTCCGGGTTCGGTTCCCGGGGCCTCCTGGTGAAGGCAAAGCCCGCCCGCACGGCGTGGTTAGCTGACCCAGCAAACACAAGCAGCAAGGGGGGGATAAATGAATAAATAAAATCTTTAAAAAAAATAATAAAAAAAAAAAGAACTGCTTCAACTCTGTTCTTGCCATGCCTTTTATATTTGATTCCCTACCCACCAAGGGGTGGGGCTTAATGCCCTATTGACATAGCCCAGTTAACGCTCTAATCATAACTTAATCATGCCCAGATTAGACCAGTTTACAAGCATGATCCAATTATATTTTTGGAATTCATAATTACATCAAACTGCCCAAAGGCTACACTGGTCCTGGTGCTAGAGGGAGCAGAGTAATCCTCATGCACATACAGGAAGAATGTTGTCTGGCCCAATCTGTCTGGTGGTGGTCCCAGGGTCTTGCTGTCCCAGAACTTACCCTGCGTGTAGAAGGTGCCTCATAGAATTCCATGACACAACTGCTGTGGGAGAGTAGTCAAGTAGTGCTGCTTGGGGCAAGGAATTGCTGACAACTGTAGGACATAAAGTGCTGTGCCCAAGACTGTGAGGAAATGGTTTCCTAGGGAAGAAGGGACATTCTTATCTGGTTAAGTGGGGGTTCTTAGGGCTACAAGTGCATGCCCAAGACAAGATACATGTGCAGAAAGGTCCAGGGACCTTTGCTTTGACATGGGGCTCTTCTCTAAATTCTTTTTAGTAATAAGCTCTGAAGGAGAGCACTCAGACAGGTCAATCTGCCAAGACTAGAAAAGGTGTTTGGGTTTTCTTTTTCCTTTTTTTGGTTAGCCCTGGGATTCAGGGAAAGCAGGAAAGCTTTGTCGTACACTAGATCATATAAGCTTAAGGAACAGATGCTTCAGAGTCTAAATTCCAGTGATCACACATTAAAAGATCAAATTGTCCACGTTTAAGAAAAGATTACAAACACACACAAAAAAACAGGAAATATACTTGTTTTGAGACTTTGTAAAAACAGAGTTATCTCTGCCCCTATCTCAGAAGTGCTTTCCTAGTCAATGTTGTTTCTAGGACATATTGTGTCTGTGATAAAACACCACTTACCCCATCATTAAATGAACTTGGTCACCAGTTATAGAAGTTACAAACTCTGAAGGCATACACATAGTGTGACTCCCTTTCATTTCACATGCATATTTGTTTCTCCTTTTAGTTGTATGAATTCCCATTTTTGTGACTCATCTGAATGTTACAATGTATATTTGAATCTCTTTACATATGTGCATTTTGCTTGTTTACTGTTACTCTTCCTCTTTTAAAAATGTCACAAAGGACACTTTTAAAAAAATTTATTGAAGTATATCAGTCATACATAAACATACATAAACAATAAGTGTATAGTAGTTGTGAACTTAGATAACATGATACAGGGCTCTCATACCTCACCCTACCACCAATACCTTGCATTGTTTTGAAATATTTTTAACTAATGATTAAAGAGCAGCCTCAAAATATTACTACTAACCAAAGTATTTTCACCCAACCCATGCTAGTATTATTATTATTATTTTATATCATTTATACATGAACATACATAAACAATAAGTGTATAGTAAAAGTTGTGAACTTACAAAGCAAACATGCATAACATACAGGGGTCCCATACATCAACCCTCCACCAACACCTTGCATTGTTTTAAGATATTTGTTACAAATTATGAAAGAATATTGTCAAATTCTTACTACTAACTATAGTCCTTATCTTACATTTGGTGTATTTTCCCCCCAATCTATCCTATTATTATTTTTAAAATATATTTTTTTATGACAGAAGTTGTAAACTTACAAAACAATCATGCACATGTGTAGAATTCCCAAACAACACCCCTCTATCAACACACCACACCGTGGTGGAACATTTGTTACAGATTATGAGATAATATCATCAGACTATTACCACCAATCATGGTCCATACCATTCATTCGGCACATTTTTTCCATACTCCCTCATTATCAAAACAGTACATCTTTGGCATAGATGCATGAATATTACATTATTACTGTTAACCACAGTCCATAGGTCACTCCAGTTGTATTTTTCCCATGCTTCTCCACATTCCCACCACCCTGCAATAGTGATATACATCTGCTCTAGCTCACAAAGGACACTCTTGCATCTGTACCATCAACCACAATTCTCATCCACTTCTGGGTTTACTGTGCTATTCAGTCCCTAGATTATTCTCTAGCTTTCTGCCAATTGGCATTTACATCCCTAGACTACCATTTTTGGCCACATTCCCATTAATAAACCAACTCTTACTCACTGTAATGTGTTACCATCAATTCTGTACATCTCCACACTTTTACAGTAAAGTTAATTAAAACTTCTACATACATTAAGCATCAGTAGTTCATCTCAGTCCTGCTCTTATCTCCTTTAAGAATCTACCACCTACCACCAGGTCTTGAAGATATTTTTCTACATTTTCTTCTAGAAAGTTTATTGTTCTTGCTTTTATATTTAGGTTTTTTATCCATTTTGAGTTAATTTTTGTGTAAGGTGTGATATAGGGGTCCTCTTTCTTTCTTTTGGCTATGGATATCCAGTTCTCTCAGTACCATTTGTTGAGTGGACTGTTCTGCCATAGCTGGGTGGGTTTGACAGGCTAGTTAAAACCATTTGATCATAGAAGTGAGGGTCTGTTTCTAAACCATCAATTCAGTTCCATTGGTCCATGTGTCTGTCTTTATGTCAGTACCATGCTGTTTTTGTCACTGTAGCTAGGTAATATGATTTAAAGTCTGGAAATGAGAGTCCTTCAACTTCACGTTTCCTTTTTAAGATGTTTCTGGCTATTCAGGGCCCCTTACCCTTCCAAATAAATCTGATAATCATGCTTTCCATTTATTTAAAAAATGCTGGTGCAATTTTTATCAGGATTGCCTTGAATCTCTATATCAAGCTGAATGGAATTGACATCTAAATGATATTTAGTCTTCCAATCAGTAAGCAAGGAATGTTCTTCCAATTATTTAGGTCTTTTTAAAATTTCTTTTAACAACAAGTTGTAGTTTTCTGAATACAAGTGCTTTATGTTGTTGGATAAGTTTATTCCTGAATATTTGGGTTTTATCTGTCATATTTTATCTTCACCACTCTTTTGACATTTAATTACTTTTATTGATATAATCTTCATTTGTAGACTCTCTTCCAGGCCTCTCTCTCCTGTCTTTTCTTTTCAGGCTGTAGTACACCCTTTAGTATTTTCTGCAAAACTGGTCTCTCGGTTACAAACTCTCTCAGTTTCTGTTTATCTGTGAATAATCTAAATTCGCCCTCAGTTTTGAAAGACAATCTTGCCAGATGTAAGATTCTTGGCTGGAAGTTTTTCTCTTGCAGTAACTTAACTATATCATACCACCGTCTTCTTGCCTCCATGGTTTCTGATGAGAAATCGGCACATAATCTTATTGGGTATCCCTTATATGTTATGCATTGCTTTTCTCTTGCTGCTCTCAGAATTCTCTCTTTGTCTTTGGAATTTGACATTCTGATTAGTATGTGTCTTGGAGTTGGTCTATTCAGATTTATTCGGATGGGACTAGGTTGTGCTTTTTGGACATGGATATCTACGTTTTTCAATAGGGTTGGGAAGTTTTCTAACATTATTTCTTCAAATATTCCTTCTGCCCCTTTTCCCTTCTCTCCTCCTTCTGGAACACCCATGACATGTATATTTGCATGTCTCTTGCTGTAGTTTAGTTTCCTAAGACCTTGTTCAATTTTTCCCATTCTTTCCTGTTTGCTTTCAGAGGCCATTTCTTCAACCTCACCAATCCTTTCTTCTGCCTCCTCATATATGCTATTATATGATTCCAGTGTATTTTTTTTAGTTTATTTTTTATTTTTTCCAGTGTATTTTTAATTTCCTTTATTGCACCTTTCATTTCCATAAGCTCTGCTATTTCTCTATGTATGCTTTCAAATTCTTCTTTGTGCTCATCCAATGTCTTTTTAATATCCTTAATCTATTTAGCCATCTCATTGACTTTATTAAGGAGATTTGTTTGAACATCTATGATTAGTTGTCTCAACTCCTTTATGTCATCTGGAGGCTTATCTTTTCCTTTAACTGGGCCATAGTTACCTGTTTCTTGGTATGGATTGTAATTTTTGTTGGTGTCTTGGCATCTGGCTTACTAGATGTATATATTCTGGGTGCCGTTTCTCTATTTAGTTTAGGGCTTTCTTGTCCTTTCTCCCTTGCTGGTTATGTAGTTGGAGCCAAGGATGTAGTTGGTGCTGTAAGCTGTGGAGGCTAAAGCTACCCTCATTGCCCCAGGGACTGATGAAACTTCTCCCAATTTTCTCCTTTGCTAGGGGTCATGACAGAGCCACAGCCATCTGTAATAATCCAAGTCATGCAGGCGTAGACTCTAGTTGCCCAGAGAGACTGATGAAACTTCATGCCTCTTTCTCCCCTGCCTAGGGCAGGGATGGAGCTACAGTTGTGGGCAGCAATTTGTGCCCTGTGGGTCCAAAATGACCAAAGTTACCTTGGTAGACTTCTGACTACTCAATCTGTGCCTGCTGAATGTACTTGCAGTTAACCAGAGAGGCTGGTGCCGGGCCCACCAGCTTCCTCCCTGCTAGAGGTGGGGCTGAAGCCTAGGTTAGGGCTGCAGGCCATTCTGGGTGAAAGAAACCAGTCCCTACCATTACTGTGATTTTCAGTCAGCCCGGCTTCCTGTCATGCTGGGGACAGAGTCAAAATTGTGGCTACCGGCCCTTTTCTGACTTGGACAGTTTCAAACTTTAGCTGTTCTTAAGGTTATATTTTAGCCAGCAGAATTTCCTAATCAGTAGCTGAAATTGGTGGCCAACCGTTGCTTCCTCCCCTGTTTTGGGGAAAGGGAGCTCCAATTCCAGCCACAGAATAGCTCCTGAGGTGGCTTGTGCTGCCAAAGTAGGATGATGACCAGTCTCCGTGGTGTAGCCTGTATTTTCCTGGAGAGGCTGGTGCAGTCCCCCCAGCCTTCTCCATGCCAGAGGTGGGCCTGGGGCTTAGGCTAGAGTGGCAATCTGATCTGGATGGAAAGAGGCCGGTCCCTACCAGCATTGTGATTTTCATTCTGCTCTGTTTCCCCTCATGCTGGTGGTGGAGTTAAAATGGCAACTACCAGCCTCTTTGTGACCTGGACAGGTTCAAACTTTAGCTTTTCTTAGGATTATACTTTAGCCCACCATATTTACTAATCAGTAGCTGAAATTGGTGCCCAACCTCTTCCTCTCCCATTTTTGTGAAGTGGAGCCTCTAATTCCAGGTGCAGAACAGCTCCCTAGGGGGCTTGTGCCTCCAGTGGAGGATGGGCACTGGCCTCTGGGGCGTGAAGTGCTCTATTTATGAATGTTCTCTGCAGGTGGGCTGTCTCCTTCTTCCACTCTTTTAAGGATGTTGCAGGATGACTTCTGTTCTCCTGGAGCCCCCAAACAAGTGCTTTTGATAGCTCTGGGTGATTACTAACTGCCCTGTAGCAGGAGCTGACTCTAGGAGCTCCTTACTCTGCCATCATCTTGCTGGTTGTCCCTCCAATCACTTTTTAAAATTGAGTTTATTTAATTGAGGACACCAAAACAATTTCTGGAAAGTGTGTGTGTATGTGTGTGTATTTGTGTGCTGTTTGCACGTGTGTGACTTGGGGAGTGGAAGCTGGGTTACACCTGTGTATAAAAAATAATAAAAAATAATCTATAATACTACTATGTTAATGATGAGGTAAAATAGCTCTCCAACTTTTGGCTAATAGAAGCTTCCTTCATTTCTTTCTTCACAAAGATTCCTTTTATTAAAGGGCAAGAGTTATATTTAAAAGTCTGTGTTCATATTTGAGCAGTTCATTTAATTTTCACTGCTGAATAATGTTCTGCTGATACCTAACTTCATATAAACTAATAACTTATGTGGACATTTGCATTATTTCCAGTTTGTGGATATTACAAATTGTGCTGCTGGGTACATTCTCATAAATGAATCCTGATCCACAGGAGCAAGTGTTTCTATGTCATATTCCTGGATGTAGAATTGATGGTTATAAGGTGGATGAATATTCAGCCTTACAAAGTAAAGCTAACTTGTTTCCCAAAGTTCTTGTATCAATTAACGCTCCTGCCAGCAATGTCCCTACTGATCTCCATAATACCCATCTTGTACATAATTGATATTGTGAAAGTTCCTATTGATTGCCTATCTAATCCTTGAAAAGGTATCTCATTAGGATATTAATTTGCGTTTACCTGATCACTAATGAAGCTGAGCCTCTCTCTGTATGTCATTGGCCATAAATGTTTGCTTGATTGTGACAGGTCTTTTTATATCTTTTGCCTATCTATCAATTATATTGTTTGTTTTTCCTTGTTTATCTGTCAAATTTTCATATATTCCATGGATACTGTTTTAGTTTGCTAAAGGCTGCCAAGGCAATATACCAGAAATGGGGTGGCTTTTACAATGGGGATTAATTAACTTAAAAGCTTACAGTTATGAAACTGAGAAAAATGATCAAAACAAGGTATCAGGTGAAGTTCTTTCTCCGCAGACCTACTATGAGGAATCCTGAACTCCTGTCACATGGCACAACACAACGGTGGTGTCTGCTGTGTCTCACTTCTCCTCTGGGCTCTGTTGCTTTCAGCTTCTGGCTTCCTCCAGACTTCTCTCTGCTCCTGTGGCTTCCTCTGTTCCTGTGGCTTTCTCTCCTGGCTTTTATTGATTTCAGCTTCTGGTGGATTCTCTCTATCTCTGTGGTTTTCTCCCCTTGTATTTATCCTGTTTATGAAGGGCTCTGGTAAAAGGATTAAGACTCACCTTGGGACACAGCAACTGAAGTAATCTAATCAACATAGATTAATGAAGTGATATAATCAAAAGACCCCACCTACAATAGGTTCACACCCATAGGAATGGATTAATTTCAAGAACATGATTTTCTGGGGTACATACACTCTCAAACCTCCACAAATACTAAACCTTGATTGCACTGTATGTGTTGCAAATGTTTCCACTGGTTTCTGGCTTGGCTCTTCACTTTTAATGATGTGTTTTGATTAAAATATTAAAAGGTGAAAAGTTCTCAATTTTAGCATGTTTAAATTTATCAATCTTTTTTCTTGGATTAAAAGTTATCACTTTCTTTGCAATTTTCCTCCCTCCCTCCCTCCCTCCCTCCCTCCCTCCCTCCTTCCTTCCTTCCTTCCTTCCTTCCTTCCGTCCTTCCTTCCTTCCTTCCTTCCTTCCTTCCTTCCTTCCTTCCTTCCTCCTATTCTTCCATACTTTCTTCACTGTTTCAATTAAAATGTATTAAACATTTTCACTAGCAATGCAGAACACAGTACTGGAGGCTTTAGAGAATACAAAGATGAGACACTCATAAACTTGGAAGTTTACAGTGTATTTAGAAACAATCTTGTTTGGATTTGTACTGTGTTTGTTACTTCAATAATTGCTTATTTTACCAAGAATTATAATTATTCACATATCATTTTATCTTATTATGACACAATTTAATTGATTAGTCTGCTTTATTAATTTTTCTGAGTAAAATGACCTTATTTTTCCTAGCCTAGATTTTATTAGAAGGAAAATAGGATCTAGATATTTGTTAAATTATTTAGAACTTATTAATGATCAAGAAAATGCCACTGGCCCAAGGAAAGATGAGAGCTGCATGAGAATGGGTTATGGATGAACCATCCACACACAAGCCTTCTTCCAGGCTTTTTAACCAGTCAAACATTTGTATCTACAGCAAGGCTCTCTAGGTTAAAGACACAGGGTGGGAGGTGAGAAGCTGTGGTCTTAGAATACAGCCAAATACACTAAGCCATGATTTGGGCTCATAAATCAATTCTTTATGTCTAAAAAGTTTTGGTTTTGACTTTTCTCATCATAGTATTTAAGTATTTGTAGTAGTTAAGTTCACAGGATATGGGGTTAGACTTTTGTTCTGTTTCACCTTTGCAACTTACTCAGGATTTAAAGTCTTGGGCAATTTACTTTAAAATCTTGGGCAAATTCCTTTGGGTCTCAGATACCTCATATATACTTACCTCATTAAGTTGTAATGATTAACTCAGAGAAACTACCTATTAGAGTACCTAGAAAATAATAGTAACTTAATACTGTTAATAAAGGGTAACTACTCATTTTAATATTTCATCTATTTTAACATGCACTACCCCCTTCTCTGCCATTTTAAAGTATTTGAAATGTGGATGTGTTAAAATTCATATGGGCATTTAATGTAAGGTTTCTCCCTACTAGAAAAAATATTTTATTAATGTGATCTTACAATCTGTGATATCATAGACTCCGAGGAATAAAATAATATGAAAGATAACAAGCATGCTTACAATCTCTTTCTTTTTTCATTTACCCCACATTTTTTTTTGTCATTTTTTATCACTCTGCCTGAATCTGGGTATTTCCTACCGATTTAACAACTAGTTTATTAATTCCCTCTTCTGCCATGCCTGTTTAACCCATTTATTGAAGGCTAAATTTCTGTTCCTGTAATTTTGAGTAATGAGTATTTTTATTTAGGATTTTACAGAGTCTAGGTCTCGTGAAATTCTCAGTCTTCTTATCTATTTTGCTAAAAACTTTAATGATAATTTAAAATCCATGTGTAATAACTGCAATACCTGGATTGGCTGTGGGATTTTTTTATTGTGTGATTTTATTTTCCACTTGGTTTTTTGTTATTTGGTCCTGTCTCCTGACATGCCAGGTAACTTTCATTAAATGTTGGAACTTGCATATGAAAAATTTGTAGAGGCTATGAATGGTAGTACTTTCTCCATAGAGGATATACTTTTTTTCTAGCAGACAGCTAGAGTAAAGGCAGACTTCCTTTATCCAATAACAGATTGAGATGACTGTATGGTGAGCTTCAGTCTTTGTTAGGGTGGGTATATTTCTTGTTACTTCAGAGATCTCAAATGGAAGTCAGGACAGCTCACTGGAATACCTCCTCCTTGGAAGGATCTTAATTTCAATTTTTATCTCCTCATCATCATGAGATTGCTGAAAGCTATATTTAACTTTTAATCTCTTTACTATTGTTTTCTGCTGGGCTTCTTGGCCTCTAGACTGTCATTTTCAGGGGGAAAAGCAATGCAAAACATTGGCTGACTTCTCTGCATTTCTATTTTTGTGTGTGATTTTAGATCTTCAAGTCCTGAAATCCTTAACTCCCCACATCCTGCTTAAGAATGGTAAAATTCTTTGTGGTGAAAAATGGCAGAGAATATTGGTTTCACCTCAAGGTCTCCAGGATCTTGACCCCTTGAATCTTAATTGCTTGGATGTGTCTGCTGCCTGTAAGCAGGTGTTTTGTTTGTTTGTTTGTTTTTTGGCTTTTTAAATTTGATTTGTTTTTGTTTTTTTAATTTGAAGATAATTGTTCTTCTGGGAAGCTTGACCTAGTTCAACTACCTAATTCTACAAGGAAGCATAAGTTCCAGAAAACTGATTTTACCATTTCATTTTTTTAGATCTTTTTCTTTCTTCTTCTGCTCTCTTCTTACCCCTGCATCTACTCTTTGCAAATCCTACCTCTATTTTCTATCAATTTCAGTGCTCTGTTTGTGTGTGTGTGTATTTGAGAGAGAGATATGTTAATGTATTTATAAATTACATGTTTCTCAGTACCAGTGAGTGTGGTTTTAATTTGGACGTGTCTTATTATTGGTTAATGGAAAATCTTTTCATGTGATTAAGAGCTATTTTTTTTTTGTTGTTGTTCAGATCATTTGACCATTTTCCTATTGGGTCTTTGATTTTGTTCCCAACAGTCAACAGTTTTACTACCTGTACTATACCCTAAGAAACACAGCACATATGCATGTTGTGAGCATGACTATGACAGGAAGTAACTGAAAAAACCTTATGTCAGTTAAACATGGAATATGCAAGTAAACTGGAATATCTATAATATTTAAAATAATGAGGTACATAAAAACTAGCAATTTTCAGTGCTTGTCATGGATGGTGCTCCACTGTAAGCTCTTTACATAATAACTTAACATTTTTACAGCATCCCTGTGAGATTGCAATTATTCTCAGTATGTAGTTGCAGAAACCGAGGCAAAGAAATGTTAAAAAATCTCAACCAAAATCATAGATAATAATCACAGGAGCCAAGATTTTTACCCATTCTATTCCAGAGCTTTTCTTCATAACCACTATGCTACAAATTTCTCTTGAACATATTGAAGAGTAAAAAAAATGCCAGTTGACACATGATGTGTGCAGTATGATATCATTTATATAACTGTCCTGTTCAATATGCCCACATAGAATAATCCTATATATTTTTCCAATGTACATACATATATAAATACATAGGACATATACTAAAAATAATCCAATGACTTTTGTAGAGAAAGAATGAATGTTAGGTTATTTAGGGGCTCTACCAAAATTTTAAAGAATCCAGGTGTTGGATATTTCATCACCACATACTGATTAAAACCCTTAGACTGGAATTATAACAAAGTTATCCTAAGCCAATGGCTTAGTGAAGATAAACTGTACTATTTCAGATTTACCAGTAATCTATAATGAAAGTGAGATTGAGAAAATACTTTGAACTATTTGAAATGATCTTGGAAACTTCTAGATAGCTACAGAAGGTGGAAACTTGGTATTTCTAAAAGAAAAAGATATGTTTCTGGCTGTAGAAGCCAGGGATCCTAGTGAAGATGTTTGTGTGATGATGGGTCAGAGCACGTTATTACGGCCTTTCAAGACTAGTTGAAGATTCTATAAGTTAGGTAGAGGCAAGGGAGCAGCTAAATGTTTTTTATGGAAGGACTGCCTAACAACATAACTCACCATGAGAAGTCCCTGAGGGGACTGCAAAACATTAGGCATAGAATTGGGCAGGGTTTTGGGGGATGAGGACGTTGTAGTGAACATCAGTTTGGACATTGCCAGATGACAGATAAGGATTTCTCAGCAGAAAGCTTCACGGACTGATGACTATTAAGAAACAGGTGCATCCCAGCTGTAGCTTGGCTTTAGATAAATATGCTGTGCCTCCTAATGCAAGCCTATCCATGCCGATTTAAGTGTTACCTTGGAACAAGGGGATTGAGAAAAAAATGACACCAAATTGACCATGAATAATGTTTTCCACCCAATGGTGAGAAAAAATTGAATTGACCAAGATTACGTTTCTGGCAGTCAAGGGAGGTTGGAAGCTAGGAAATAAAGTTTTTAAAACAATGTAAAATAATGGGCAGCTCTTAAAAAAGAAAACAGCATGTATGCAATGACCACATCCATGCATTTATGTTAAAAAAATAGCTTCTGCCTCTTGGTAGAAGAGTAGCTCAACATATGAATTAGAAAATGAGAGAAAATGACATTTTTAACATATCCAACTGTGTGGCCTGAGGTTTTTATCTCTACCCTGCTAACAGGATTATCACTGGGAAGGGTTTAGGGATTGAGGGGGAGAAGAGATATAAATGTAAACCTTATCTTTGAAATATATTTACAAAGAAAATGCATTAAATGTATTAAAATATTTACACTATGATAATTATTTTTAAGATTCTTGATAAGTACTTTTGCTTTTTTGTTCTCTACCTTTATATCCAAATTTAAATATGCACAATGATCTTTTAGTAAATAAGTAACTTTACTAATTTGTAGAAATTGCCACCTCTATGTCTTTTCAATATTCATATAAAACGTATGATATGGAGGATAACTATAGAGGCCATATCATCAATTCTTGTACCCTATTCTTGGGGAATCTGAAATAAGTACAATTAATTAACAACATTTAATTAACAAATATTTATTAGGCACTGACTGTATGTCAAGCCTCAATCCAGGCACTGAGGATAGATAGAGCAGGGAAAAAAAAAAGTCCCTGCAATTGTGATGTTTACAGTCTACTGGGTATACAGACAATAAATAGACACATTTGAAAAGAGGTATGAAGAAAAGCTAAAGATTGAAGGGGAGAAGGTGATTGGGAGTTTGGCATTTTTATACAAGATATGTGATATTTCTGATGGAGATATTTGAGCAGAGCCATAAAAGAAATGAGTAAATGCAGTAGCTAGCCTCCTAGATGATCCTTGCCTATTGGTATTCAGACATGTTTTAGTGGCTATTAGTGATCTCATTAGACCCACAAGAATCTGGCATGATCTCTGTGATAAATAGAGTATGGTAGAAGTGAGCATGTGGGGCCTTTGAGCCTAAATCATCAATGGCCTTGTGGCTTCCCCAGTGCCCTCCTGGATCCCTCACTCTGGGGGAAGGCAGCCACAATGTTGGGAATCCATTAAAGTCCATTCTTTCCTGTAGCGAGACCCATGTTAGGAGATACTTAGAACCCCCCTAAGAAACTACCATGTGTGCAACTTTAGAAGTGGATCCTCCAGTGCCAATAAAGCTACAGATGACTGTGGCACCAACTAACATCTTGAACAGCAAACACATGAGAGAACCGTATAATGAGGCTGCTTCTCAATTCCTGATCCACAGAGATAATGGGAGATAATAAATATTTTCTTCTTTTAGTCACTATATTTTGGGGTAATATGTTACCAGGCAATGATATCTAAGATAGCAAGCTATCTGGAGAAAGAGCACTCCTGCAAGAGAGAGCAGTTTGCATAAAGGCTCTGAGGCAAGAGCTTGCACAATTGTTTTAGAAATAGCAAGACCAATGTAGTTGATGCAGAATGGGGGATGGGATCAGAGAATTGATTATATAGGTCTTATAGGTTAGGTAAGAATTTTGGCTTTTACTTTGAATGAAATGGGAAGCCCCTGGAAGAGTTTGAGCAAAAGAGACACATGATCTCATTTATGACGTTTGAGGGTATCACTGTGGTTACCGTGAGGATGATAGTGTACGTGATAGACAATCTAGGAACAAGGGTAGAAGGGGCAAGAGCAATTGGGAGGTTATAACAAGTGATATAAACCGGCAATGAAGATATCAGGCTTGTTCCTTGACTTTCTGGTCCCTAAGTCTTGCCTCTGGTGAGGTTTAACTCTACCGTTTTCTCTAGGATTTCAGGTAGTAATTGACCTTAATCCATTTTTAGTTTGAGTTTGTTGGGTTTGCAATCAAACAATAATACAGGTAAAATGACATTTTGATTTCTATAAATGACTATTGTATGAGTGAAAATTATTTTTTGAGAGAAATTAAGTGATAATGTCTGGAAAGAAGCATAATAGATACTAGAGTCATTGAATACTAGCTAACATTTAGATTGGGCATGAATATACAGGAGATTACAAATTTAATTTTTAAATTTGGGAAACAACTTTTAAAAAATGAGATTTTTGTTCTGGGAACTATTATATATTTTGATATAAATTCTAGTAGTAAATGTTTACATGGTTGGCTTTTATCAGTTTGACTTCTTTTTTGTGTGTTTCAAAGTATAGAATCTTAATTTTTTGTTGATAAAACTGTATTATAAGAATATTTCCACAAGTCAAATATTGTATAGAGTGCTGTCATTTCTACATAACTAATTAAAAGTTAAACCAAGAGATAGTGAAGACCAAAATCTATTATTTTAAATATTAATAAATATAAAAATTGAGGAAGAAAACATATTTTCTTTGGATGAGAATCTTTTTGTTGGCCAATACACATACTTAATTTGGCCATTATTTTTTTCTGTAAGTTCTCTTTGTTCTTTATCTGCATGAAGATATTTGGCTTTTTAACAATGTTATTAATGTAAGTAGTGTTTAAAGTACCCTCTTGTGTCTTACTGGCATTTATTTTATGTCCAGTTGCATTTACTGATGCTAAAATATTTTAGTAGATAATTCAGTAATCATAAATAATCTTCCAAGGTCACAGACAGTCTGACGAATTCTTCAGTGGGATTAGACCTTTACATAAAATATATTTGAATCATATTTGAATTATGAAACTGCATGAAGTTTGGTGTCTATGAATTATAATATTCATGCCACAGGAGATAGTGTGCTGCAAACAAAAAAAATCAAAAGATTAGATACTGAAAAATATACCTCAAATTGACATTTTAACAAAGGAAGAAAATATCTTTGCCCATGAAGAAAAGAAGCTTTGATAGTAACTGTATTTTTAATGTTCGTTGTTATAAATTTACTGTAGATCATGAGTAAACTAGGTTTAAAAAAAAAAATCAGGCAGGGTTTAATGTTGGAAACAGAAACCAGTCTAGGTATTTAGAGAAGCTGTTACTGAATATGGTGTTTAAGTGCTTGCAGATTTCTTGCAGCACTTGGCATGTCTCTGTCAACAATACAAAACTGATCTATTAGAGTAGCTACCATCTCTTAAGACCCCATTGAAATGACACCGTCTCTGTCTGAAGTTGCTGCAACTCTTGCAATAGCGTTTGGGCATGAGAGAGTTAGAGAATGGACACCTAAAGCTGCAAACCAGGGCTTGGGCCAAGTATTGCTGCTGCTACTCTTTGAAAGATGAACCCTGGACTCTACCACAAGTAATCCATGGTCTTCCTAACCCGTGGTGACAGCCAAAATTCATAAAAAATTTACCTCTGTCTCATCATTTCCACTTATCAGTTTTTGTGGAGTGTGCTTAATTAGTAAAACCATAGTTACTTGAAGTCTGAGAAATGTAACTTTTAGCTTTACACCCTCTTCAAATAGATGGTGGGTGAAATAAAGGCAGAGAAAGCCAATCTAAATATCTGTCATTGCAGATAAAAATTTATTTTAGAACAAATTGAAAAGAATGTCAAAATAAGTCTCCAAGTTATTTTAAATCAAAGCCAAACAAAGATCTGTAGAATTGAGTTCTGACATATAGCAACTAGAATACAGTAGGAGGACAATACATATTTCTGGACCAATTTAATTAGTTTAAAAGTTATTAGAATGAGGAGTAAAATGTCATGGACAAAATGATAGCTCATTTTACATTCAACATTAATTTGGGTGATTTTAGAAAAATCTCATGCTAGAATACATCTTGAGACACTTAGTTGAGGGTTATTTGATTACAAAGTTTTAAGGAAACAATGTGCTGAAATCATCACTTTCAAATAAATATATATAAATTTGATAATCAAAATAGCATCACAAACATGAAGCAGAATTTCTTTACTAACATGTACATATCACAAATTATCCTCCAGGAGCTAAGGAAATGAAGAATGTTTGAAAAATAAAATTGAGAAAATTTAAGGATGTATAAAGAAGAAAATAAAAATCTCTGGTATTTTTACTGCCATTTTGGTATATTCATTTAAAGTCATTTTTTTTATTCCATAAGCATATATTTCGAATTTGGAACATCCTTCATTTACAATTTTATGTCCTGCATTTTTATAGCAAAATATTTAAACATTTTCATAGTTAAAATTATACTAAATCAACAATTTAAAAGTTGCACAATAATTCTATTATTGCACAAAACAAATTTCATTTTGCCATTACTCTTTTGTCACCTATTTGGGCTTATTGCAACTTTTTACTATTATAAAAAATGCTCTGTCATGAGCATTTATTTGATCTAAATCTTTGAATGCAATTAGTACAACATTTCCCATAAATCCCCGCAAAGACTGCTTCCCTGTAATACTTTTAAAGATTTTTTAAAAACTTTAACAATCTGTACATATCGATCAAATTATTCTTCATCATATATCACTAAAATTATTCAATCAAATTATCTGTGAGCAAGGAAAACTTGGAATATAAAGAGATATGCCAGTCTAAGTTCTGAAGTGAAAGAAGTCAGGGATTTTACATTTGGGAACCTGAATGTGAAAGATATTGGTCTGAAAAATTGTTAAAGATTTATTTACATAAAATAAAGGGTACATTTTTCAGTGAATTGATATGGGCCTTTTGGTAGCTAGTTGAAAGCATGATAACAACCTTTTTATCTCAGATAATGACCTCAAACTTTCAAATAATAAATTTATTCTCATTTTACCTTTGTGCTAACTTATGAAAATCATTGTCTTTTATAATATTGTACCTTTCATATATATTTTAGCAATATGCAAAGTAAAAGCTAGCAATTGTGTGTATTATATCAGTACTTCTATTTGCTAAGTTATTTCAAGATTAAATACGATTTTATGTTGTTTACTTTAGTAGTAACCACATAATCATAACCCTTGGATAATAATATGTAATTGAGGATTTATCAACAGCTTTAAAACCATTACTTCCTTAATCTTTCTTACTTGCTCACAGGGCTTTATGTGTTAACTCTAAACATTCTGATTTATAGATGGAGAAGATGAAATAGGCAGGTGAGATTATTTATGACAGCTATTGACTGATCTGGGAATAAAGCCAGGACCTTGGAGTCTTGTTCATTCATTCATTCCCTAGTCTTGTATTTTGGTTATAGTCTAGTGATTCATTATTTTAATTGAGTTATGGTAACAAAGCAAATTTTCTGATATCTGACATTCTATCAAGTGTAACCATCTATCTACAGTCCTTTAACAGATGAAGTTAACAATAGCATCTCTAACATACTTTAAATTGAGGATTTTCTGAATGTTAACTAAATCTTTTACATGTTTTTTTTATCATTATGTATATTTTATATCATTATAAAAATTGGAATATTGATAATCTTGTAATGCCCTATATAAAAAGTCCCAAAAAATCCAGGCTGAATAAAAACTAGTTGACTGCACTTGCATTTTATTCAACATGCAACTAATTAATTTTGACATAGTGTAATAACTAACTTATGCAAAACTCTTAGATGGGACAGGCCAGAAAAATGTCAGTTCCAATAGCACTGATGAGGCTGAGATATGGGGCAAATAAAGTGTGGCGAACAGTAGATAAATAACTCATGGGTCTGAAAGGCATATATGTGACTTGCAGTTTGGAGTAAACTAAACAAAATCTGATCCAAAACACAGATTGTAATCCACTTCTGGAGGAACAGAGAAATAAGTTTTAAAGATGGAGAACCAGAGACAGTGTTCCATATTATATAGAGCAAATGATATAATATCAGTGGGACAACATATTTTGACCACATTTAAAGACAAGAATTAGCTGCTCTCTGCTGTCTTCTAACCTCTCTGAGTTTTGGCAGTTAATCATTTGTAGGTATGTTCTAGTAGCCAGTTCTGGAGGCATTGTGGTTAATTGTGGGAGAACGGCTATTGCTATATTAGTAGCTTTTAGGACAAATATTATTATATAAATAATTTTAAATTCCTAAAATCAATTTTTAAAATTGAATGAGTCCAGCAAAAAGTGGACTAATAAAAACAGGCTAGAGATATTTTCTATATATTTTCAAGAGTAGGTTAAGTGAAGATGCAAGGGAAAGAATTGAGGAGCCTATTGTTGTGTAGAGAGCACAAATGTGAGGGCAGAGTCTGAATGGAATTTAATCCGGGGGTGTTTAATCCAGTGACACAAAGGAATTGTGGCCATCTCTGAGGAGCTGTTGGCAACCGTAAGAGGTTGCTCTAAGAATTTTTAACAGCATCACATGGATAAATTACTTGATATAGCTAAGCTGTCTATAGTACTTTTATAATAGTTTGTTTCTATGTTTGAAGTTTATTTATTTCTTCAGTAATTTCTGTATATATCTATATTATGTTGTCCAGTGGCACTAACTCTAATCTATGTAGAAAAAACCCATGCAAAAATTGTTAGAGTAAATTTGCGTCCTTTCTGCTTGTATTTGCCCACTCCTTTGGTTCCCCATTTATGTAGGCTATTAGTATGGTGATTTGGTTACCAAAAGTGTCACATTGATTTCCTTGGAAGCAATAAGGATTCTTATTCATGAATTTATTGTGGAATGCTCTCAGAAGATAGTGAGGGAAGCAGAAAAGGGTAGGGAAAAATGATCTAAGCAGGAAGTTGGTGTTGGTGAAGACATGTTTGATCCAACAATAATGTTTGAGGACAAATGCATCATAGATTCAGTGCAACTAGGGGCAGATGGGCCAGTCAATTCAGTCTTTGGCCAACTTTACCCCAAGGGGTTGGTGGGGCTGGCTGTAGACTCCTAATCAAATTGGCTTCCATTTAGCTAAGAGGAAGTCTCTGGATAGGAGAGCAGGTGTGCCTTCTTATTAGCTAAGACTCATAGCAACTGGTAAATAGGAGCTCCTGACCTTAATAAGTATCTGGACAAGGTAGGTACCGATAACACCATGAGTACACATTGCAATCCCCTCTACCCCGTTACTCCTCAGATCCACTAGCCAACCACATTTAGTTCCTCTCATCCAGGCACAGCTTCTCTAGTTTTTTTTTTTTTTTTAATATTTTTTATTGAACTATATCATTCATACATGAACATACATAAATAATAAGTGTATAGTAAATATTGTGAAATTACAAGATAAACATGCATAACATCATACAGGAGTCCCATACATAACCCCTCCACCAACACCTTGCATTGTTGTGATTCATTTGTTACAAACTAGGCAAGAGCATTGTCAAGATATTATTACTAACTATAGTCCATATCTTACATTTGGTGCATTTTCCCCCCAACCCACCCTATTTTTAAACAAATCAATTTTATTGAGACATATTAATAAACCATACAATTTATCCAAAGTATACAATCAATGGTATTTGGTATAATCAGAGTTGTGCAGTCATCACTTCAATCATTATTAAAGCATTTTCATTATTTCAATAGTAATAATAAACAAAAAACAGACAAACAAACAAGGAAATTCCTCCCCTCTCAATCTCTCTGTTTCCCCTGCTGCACATTCTTTCTAGGTTTTGATTTGCCAAAATGTCTGGGAAAATTTGTAAGAGGTGCATTAAACTACAGCTGTCATTACTTCAGCTGATCCCAAGGTCAAAATTGATACTCAACATTTTGCTTTTTCTCCAAATTCTACCCACTTTTGTCAGCACTTATACTGGTCTATATGTCCTGTCTGGCAATACTCTCATCCCTACGTTTTTCCATCCTTGGTTTACATGTCCTATGTATATCTACATTATACTGTGCATAGCAGTACCAGGAGACACCCAGTGGATCAACTGATGGCTAAAAATATTTCTCCCTATCCCTATTACATAACATCAGGCCTAGCTCCTCATGAAGACCAGGATCAATTACCCCTGCCCAATGACAACTCGCTTCTTTGTTTCTATAAAGGCATGAGGAACACAAAACGGCCAGGAAACAGCCATATCTTTCAATCTAGAGGGAATCTACTGTATCCTGGTGGAAGTGTATATCCTCTGGGAAACAAGAATGCTATACCAACAAATTCTAAACCTTTGGGGACAGGAATCACAAATTCCCCAAGTGGGTCTCTAGGAGTAGGTGGTGTTGAATTGGACCAGTGCTGTATTCCCCCCTTGGTTCCTGAACCCATGCGCTATATTTATTGGGGATCAATACATATAATGACCATTGGTATATAGTATATATCTCATTAGGAAGAATAGCACCCCATGCTTGTAAGATGTCACCTCAATGCTGGCACCTCAGCTGTATCTACAAGAGGCTGCTTCATTGCCCTCTTAGGCTGGCAGCTTTTGATTATGCTTTATTTATTAAGACCAATTGATCCCATGGCCATGTTTTTCCTTTACTGAATGGTGGATCCCTTGGTCTGAAGAGATACTATGTGGGATATCATATCAGTAGAGTAAATACTCTGTGAAACCTTGATAGCAGTGCTTGCTGCATCACTGTGGGCACGAAAGGTGAACTTATATCCAGAAGTTGTGTCAATTTTGATGAGAATGAAAAGTCTTTTCCACCAAGTGGCTGGTTGGTCTCTTTGTGGGATGGTACCATTTTGGGGACTCAGCATTAGTCTCTGTTGCTGACAGGCTGGACATATAGCAGCAGCTGTAGACAGAGTGTCCCTAGTGAGGGGGGCTTATGCTGTTGGGCCTGTGCTGCTCATACATATTTTCACTCTCTGTCACAATAGGCTGGATGCTGTACTGACCAAGTCATCCTTTTTTTTTTTTTTATTTCCTTGTACAGTGACTGCTCTCTAATATGCACCAATGTGCTATACAAAGATCTCCCCACTTTTCAGCCATTCTTATAGGTTCAGCTACATACCTTTTATTCATATCTTCTTAACCTGAGTGTGAAAACTTGTTCTTTCCAGGCTTCTGATCAACTTAAATAAAAAGAATAAATTACTTGAAAGACACAAACTACCAAAGCTCATTCAAGAAAGAGATAATCCACATAGTCTTATATCTATTAAATGATCAAATTTGTAGTTAAAAACCTTCCCACAAGTATTAAATATTCAAGGAGTATGATGATGCAACCTTCTCTCAAACGTTTAGAAAAGAGATAGATGATAGTAGCTAAATAAAAAGAAAGAATGATATAGCAAATGTGGCAAAATGTTAAAAGTTGGTAAATCTGGGTATCTGGGTAGGGGATATATTGGAGTTCTCTGTATTGATTTTGTGTTATTTTTGCAATTTTACAATAAGTTTAAAATTAATTTAAAATAAAAAGTAAAAAAAAAAAAAAAGAAAACCCCTTTTTTTTCCCCCACAAAGAAAACTCCATTCACACATGGCTTCTTTTGTAAATTCTAACCAACACTTAAGAAAGAAATAATACCAATTTTACACAAACTCTTTCAGAAAATGGAAGAGATAGGAATGATTTCCAACTCAAATACTATGAAGTTAGTATTTCCCTGACACCAATACTAGACAAAATATTACAGGATAATAAAGCTTCATATGAATATCCCTCAGGGACATAGATGCAAAAATTCTAAGCAATATTAAGTAAGTTGAATACAACAACGTATTAAAAGAACAATACATTATGACCGAGTTGGGTTTATCCTAAGAGTGCAAGGTTGGCTTAACATTAACAATCAATCAAAGTAATTTATGGCATTTAGAAACTAAAACAGAAGAAAACAATACATGCAAACCGTGTGTTAGACAAAATCCAACATCCATTCCTGATAAAAACTCTCAGTAAACTAGGCATAGAGGAGATCTTCCTCCACTTGCTAAAAGGCATTTACAAAAACTTACAACTGACATCCTATGTAATGGTGTAAAACTAATGCTTTCCATACATAATCAGAAAAAAGGTAAGAATGTCTCCTCTCAACAGTTCTATTCAATATTGTACTCAAGATTATATCAAATACAATACACTAAGGAAAAGAAACGAAAGGCATCCAGATTGGGCAAGAATCTAGCAGAAGTCTATTTGCAAATGACATGATTGTCTATGTAGAAAACTGATGGAATCCACAAAAAAGATGTTAGAAATAACAAATGTGTTTAGCAAGGTTGCATGATACATGATTGATATGTAAAAGTCAATTGTAGTTCTGTAAAAATTTGCAATTGGAATTTGTAATACAATCCATTTCTAATAGCATCAAATATATGAAATTCCTAGGGATATCTGACAAAATACTTGAAAACTATAAAACTGTAAAGTCAAACAAAAATGGAGAAATATACCATATTTATAGACTGGAAGACTTAATATTACTAAGATATCAGTTCTCTCCAGTTTGATCTACAGACTCAACACAATCCCTGTCAAAATACCAACAAGATTTTTTTAGGGAGAGGAATTGACAAGCTGTTTCTAAAATTCGTATAGAAATGCAAAGGACCTCAAATATTCAAAACAACTTAAAAAAAGAAGAAAAATTTAGAAGACTCACACTCCCTGACTTTAAGACCTATTATAAAGCAGCAGTTATAAAGGCAGCGTAACATTTGTTTAAAGATAGATAAATATGTCAATGGAACAGGATAGAAAGTCCAATAATGGATCCACACATCTATGGTCAATTAATATTTAACAAAAGGTGCAAAGGCATTGCTATGGAGAAAGGGAAGTCACTTTAACAAATAGTGCTGGGACAATTGGAATCTTAAGCAAGAAATTGAATAGCAATCCAATCGTCCACAATGTACAAACATTGGCTCAAAATGGATCATACACCTAAATTTAAAACTTAATAACATAAAACTTCTAGAAGAAAATATAATAAAAAAAATCTTTGTGACCTTGAGTTAGACAAATGTTTCCTAGATACAACATCAAAAGCCTGAACCATAAAAGAAAATATTTGTGAAATGGACTTGATGAAAATTAAGAGCTGCTTTTTGAAAGGCGTTGTAAAGGGAATGAAAAGATAAAGACACTTGTGATAAAATGTTTGCAAATCACATATCTGGTAAGAGATATGTATCCAGAATATATAAGTAACTCTAAAAACTCAATAAGAAAGCAAATTCCATTTTCCAGTTAACTGCATTCCATTAATTAATAAATTTCAGGTTCATAAAACAATTAGCTATCTAGGCAGATCAGTTATATCATGTTAAAAGCATTTGTGCCTAAGTTTTAGTTATCTTCCAGTCATTAGAGTGTTTACAAAGGAGATCTGGGAAAGTCAGTATTGACCAGGGCATGATTTTTAAACCTTTATTTTTTTTCATTATCACCCTTCTGTGGAGCCTTTTGAGTCCATTTTTCCCCCTAAGTGCACTTGAAGTTTTTATGCCACAGATAGACTCTAAGAGGAAGATTACTTTTTTTGTCCTCCAAGAACCAGTGTTCTTCCTTCTGTTGAGAATGCCTGGCCTAGGGCATATCAGAAGAGAGAGTGAGTGTTAGACTTGCTATGAACTCTTTCCTTCCAAGCTGCCCTCTGACTTGCATCAATTTCTCCTTGCCTCTTATTTCTTAGGAATCGTTTTTAAATTTTTGCAATATTTTATAAAAATGTATAAATATGTGGTCATCTATATGATTACCAGGATGCAAACCATCAATTGGAGAGTTGGAATTAGCATCATAAAATTTGTTAATTATGGTCATATCTGCATTTGATACTCCTTATTAGTTTTTCAAACCAAAAGTGATTTGAATCAACCTTAGATGTGTTGATTAAAGTGGGCCATTTTTCTAAGCTGACATTCCTTGGTTTTCCAGCAAATCAGTTTGCACAGATACCCTATCGTTTGGAGGTTTCAAATCAGTCTTTGAGAATATTTTCTCATCCTGAGGATTATCATCTGTATAAGTGTGATATTTATTTAATTTTAGCAGTGAAAACCTCATGGCTGTGGCAGAGAGAGTAAAATAATGTTTTACATACTGTGTGAATACCAGAGAAAAAGACTCCCATGTTCCCTAGGGGCAACACAATGTGGACTCATCATTTTTCCCATCCTGACCCTAGTGAGTTACTCTTGACAAATAGAATGTGGTGATTGTAATACAATATTATTTCTGAGCCTAGTTTATAAGAAGACTTGGAGCTTCCACCTGAGATTCCTGAAATGCTCACTCTAGGGAAAGTCAGCGTTATGTACAAAATCTAACTATCTTAAGACCTTCATGCTGTGAGAAAAGCCAAGTTAGCCATGTGGAGAGGCTTTGTGCAGAGACTGCCAGCTAGCTCCTTTGCGTTCCACCTATCCCAGCTGAATTGCCAGGTATGGGAATAAAGAAGCTCTCTGAACATCCAGCTCATTTGAGGATCCAGAAGACACCAGCCCAGCTAGGAACTGATTGCAACCCTCTAAGAGATCCCTGATTAGAACTTCCCACCTGAGACTGTCAGCTCATAAAACCATAAAAAAGAATAAATTATTGTTCATCACTAAGTTTTGGGGTGGTTAGTTGTACAGTAATTGATACCTGAAACATTGGGATTGAATGGGTTCTCTCTTAGCCTTGATAATAGGTGTGTTCCATTAGCTTGGTGACAATTCTAGTCTACTCATGAATCATTATTATCCTGTCTAATTTACTGCCTTCCATGGCCAGTCTCCTGTAATACAGCTCCCTCTAATGTAAAATTTGGGTTAGCAATTCTTTGTTATCATGATAATGAGCCTCCAGAAAAGATATTGTCTTAGTTTCCTGGCTGTTAAAACAAATACCACACAATAGGTTGGTTTAAACAACAGGAATTTATTAGCTCATGGTTTTAAGGCTAGAAGTCCAACAAAACCGAGGTGTCAGCAAGGCAATGCTTTTTCCCCAAAGTCTGTGGTCTTCTGAAGCTGGTTGCCTGCTATCCTTGGTTCTTGGCTTTTCTGTCACATGGCAATGTACATGATAATGTCTTCTCCTTCTTACTCCCAGTTCTGTTGATTTCTGGCTTCTTCTTGTCACACCTTAACTGAAGAAACATCATCAGGAGATCCTGTCTATATTGGGTCCACACCCACCAGAATGGAGATTAAGATCAAGAACATGTCCAAACTGGGGTACACAGTTCAGTGCAGCACAGATATTTTTGGTGGATACAGTAATTGGAGACCTCTTTCTAATAATTCCATATCACATCTGGTTAGGTGGAGAGAGTGCTGATTAAGCCACCATATATGTTGCTGATATTAGGCATTTGTAGCATGGGTAGAATTTGAGTATATCATAAGCACCTAAAATATTGTGTATTTCATGAAACTCTGCGTTAGTTTTCTAGGGTTGCTGCAACAATGTACGACAAACTAGGCAGCTTAAAAATAAAAGAAATTTATTGTTAGTTCTGGGGTGAGAAGTCTGAAGTCAAGGTGTCAGCAGAGCCATGCTCCATCTGAAATTTGTAGAAGAGAATCCTTTCTTGCCTCTTTCAGCTTCTGGCATTTGCTGGCAATCCTTGGCATTCCTTGTCTTTCAGACCCATCTGTCTCCATATAACATGGACTTTCCCCCTATATCTACTGCCTGTGTTCAATTCTCCCCTTCTTAAAGACATCAGACCTATGGGATTAGGTCCCATCCTAATCCAGTTCAGCCTCATTTTAACTAATGCCATCTTCAAAAATGCTGTTTCTCAATATGGTCATGCTTATGAGAACAGAGGCTAGGACTTGAATATATCTTTTATGGGGACAAAATTCAACTGATAGCAATGTTCATTGGACAAGTTCTATCATATATTACTACCATGTCATCCCTATTGCTCACTCCCCTCAAGGATATCATGGCTGTATTTCTACCTTCCTTAAAGTCATTCCATCTATATTCACATTTGACATAGTTGAAAGAACAAATTAACCTCTCACAAACCAGGCAGGAAAGAGCAATTTCCCTCTCATCATTTTCAGCAGCTGTTTTGTCAGTGTGCCATCTTGATTCACTGGCACAGAGTAGGTAGATTCTTAACTGGCCCTCAATCCATTTTTGCGCAATACAAAGTAATTTCTCTCTCTGGTTACCTGAAAAAGAACCAAGTAGTAAATACAACCAGTCCACAAATAGTGAACTAAATGAAAGCTCCAATTGCAGCTCTAATTGGCCATTGGTCAGTTGAGTCACCAGAGGGCACTGCATTACATTTTTTTCTCCAGATTATCCAAATGGAGTCACTAAGCAAACTCTATAAAAAAACAAGATTCGAATTTTTTTTCTCTGGAAAAATTAGAATGCTTTCTCTCAGCATTGGCCATTCATCAGATACAATCCGACAGAAATAGCTAAGAGTATTCTTTTATTCTGGAATGCTCCCATTGAAATAACGTTTTTGCAGCCTTTCCTGGACTTTGTTTCCGTTGTGTGTCCCTTTCCCACTTACTTTGATCTTTGTGGTTTCCATTTATTACCCATTTTAAGCCTGCACCCTTTTTCCATGGTAGGATATCTCTAGTCATCAGTGTTGCTTACCCATAGAGCAGGCTGTATCATCACCATACCAGGGCCTCACCATGGCACAGAATATAAGAAGTTGTATTTCAGGACAGATGGCATGTCCTGCTTGAGAATCTGAGTGATCAGCATTGTGGTTCTCCCACTGGGAACTGATAAGTTCCCCACACTCTATCTTTTCCCTCCACAGATACTCTTAATACCATAGGGCCATCTGGGTGTGTAGCCAAAGCAGGACTACCTGCTGTGTAGCTGGACTTGCTGCAGATACTTCTCCTGCTCTGAGCCTCACTCAATGTGGCTATCCTTTTCATATCACCTGGATACAGGATGGAACAGTATCCCCATACCTTATATGTCTTATCAAAGACATATAAGGTATGTCTTATTAAAGCCTCTAATGTGCAATCCACTTCCTGTTCATCTGGCCTGATTAGCATGATATCACTTATGTAGTAGATCAATATCATGATCTCTGGGATGTCCAGATGATTGACATTTCTTTGAATTATCATTTGACAAAAGTGGGAAAGCTCTGGGGCAAAACTGTAAATGTGTATTTTTGTCTATTCCATGTGAATGTGAACTAGAGGTGAACCTCTCCTATAATAGCAACTCTTCCACTCTGCTGTTGTCAATAAAACTTTGTTTACAAAAACAGGCAATGGGATGGTTTGGCCTGGGGTCATACTTTGCTGACCCCTGCTTTAGTTCCACCATGTCTCAGGATTCAATATTGTTTTTGAGTCACTATCTAGGTTTATCACTGTAGAGGTGTTTCTGGGTTTTCTGATTGTCTTTCTCCACTGTGATTCCATACCCCTCAGGTCAAGGACTTGGTTTGGGGATTATGCCACTACCAATTATGGCCATCAAACTTATACATTCAGTGACATGAGAAATGGCTACTGAGTGGGTCTGGGGCACAATGGACCTATTTGGGACCTTGCCTCTCTTTCAATCAAGGCTTCCAGATCTGAGAATTTGCTCAAGTCAAGAGATCATAGCATATTATTGCATATATTCAGCCTTTTCATCATTCATTCTTGGTTTATTCTGATGGAACAAATTCAATAGTTGGTCGCCATGAAGTTTGTCCCTAGAAATATCATGTTCTATTAATATCTACATAACCCTCTGAAGGACAGTTCTCCATACCTGATACTCAATCCTTTCCTCCCATTGTGATAATTGCATTCACCTCCCCTCTCCTGTTTTAATGTCTTACCACTGCCATTGTTACCCATCAGCCTCTGCTATTGTCAGCCTTGACCTAGAATGACCAGCCCCCATTGAACTGCTTAGTAATGCTTGTTTGCCTTTCATCAGGCTATTGTTAAAGACTTGGCAAATGGCATATCCTCAGGGTCTTCCAGTGGAACATAATTATTTGGTGATTTCCCTGTGCCTTTTAATCCCTTTTTACACCATTGCCACTGAAATCCTGACATTTCATTCTTGCTTAGCATGGGCCATCTCTTTTCCTTGCCTCTACAAAACATCCTAGTAGGGACTTTGGAACATCTTCTGGGGTACTTGCCAGAATGTTGGGTATTGTATTTCAAGAGAGTTCATTCAAATTAATAAACCCTCCCTTACTAATCTTGTTTACCAACCCTTGATCAAATACCTTCAAAATCTATTCCTCTGTGCACTCTCCTGGTTCCTGCTGGTACATGCGGGGTATAGACCTTTTGGTCTCCTATTAGGTCCAGCCTCTTCAGCCTCGGTTTTGCTGTGGCTTAACCTTAGTTATAGGCTTTGTGTTCAGGAAGGGAGAAAAAATACTAAGGAAAAGTGGGCAAGAAGGAAGTACTAACTGAATATGGAACGTGGGCCCTTTCTGCAGGCTAAATGAATCAGGGAATAGTGGGCCCAGTCTTCAGCTTTCTCTTTCTTCCCTTTGCAGAGATGAGAACCTCTTTGTGTGCTGTCAGAAGGCACTTTGGATTTTATCTTTGGCTTTCAATTGTATATTACCCAATCTAAATCACAACCTTTTTTGAGACTGGAAATGTAAATAGAGTTTAGCAATAGCCATACAATTCTTTACAGTTACGATTTCCCCGATACTTTTCAAATACCTGATAGATGCCAGCTAGTGAATTACATTACACCATATACAATTCTAGCTCACCATCAATGAAAGTTTATTAATTACACCATCACTTGTATCAATCTGCCCTCCATCTCTAATTAGTGATGACGTCCTTATTGCTAGACACATGATTGATGATCAGTCTTGTTCCAAAGCCTCAGTTTTGGTGCCTACTGTTGTAGGTGGCATTCTCTGGGAAGCAGGCTCAGAGATGGAGTTACCATTCATGATGTTTATTAGGGAGTATTTTTGGGATCAATACCTGTGGAGGGGGAAGGAAGCAGGATTGGGCAGAGGGAGAAGTCAAGTTCTGATAGAGGCCAATAAGAACCTCTGATAACTTCTCAATGTGATCTGGAACTAAAATGGACTTTCACAGTTGCTGTGAATTGGGCCAAAATGGCCGGTCCTGTATATGTCCACCTTGACCTCTCATTGAATATGGATTTCTCTGGGAAGTGTCTCTTCAGTGAGGCAGCTTTTCACAGCTGAGGCAATGACTGCAGACAACATTCTACCAGCTGTGTGGCACATTGACCACAGGTGCTAATTCCATTTTACGTGAATTTATAGACTCTTGGAGTAACTAATAAATGTCTAGTATAATCCACTTACCTGCTATCCAGACCTTTATCCTCAGAGAATTCTTCCTAAAGCCATTTTCAAGATTTTTCTTTTATTTTGATATAGAGTACAGTCCTTTGTCACATTAGTGATTTCCCCAGGTGCAAAAGGAATATGTCATTGTATCACCCATCTTGTATTGCTTGGGTATTCCTATAACATCTTATCTTCTGAAGCCAGAAAATGTGGATATCAATCAGGGAATTCACATCAGTGAATCAAGCAACCTCTTTTGCCTTGATTTGGAGAGAATCATGGATTTCAGATAATACTGTGACAGGGGTAGCAGGATCCTCAGTGGGTTATATGCATATGTATGTGATGAACTCCCCCTGAATATCAGCCTGTTGCATGTTCTTAAATATACCATTTCTATTTTGCCAAAGGCATCTGATCTTCTCTCTCCCTTTTCAATATTTCTCTGATATTATCTATGGCAGGTTAGGTAGTTCTGATATCAGGGTTATCTGAGGTTCTTCTGTTGTGGTAGCAGTCCTACCAATATGCAGAAGCAAGCTAGCTATGTTCCTTCATAAGGGTTATATTCAACCACCTGCAACTGGTAGTTTTTCAAGCAAAAACTCCAGCAGCCTTCAATGAAGAGTAGTATTCATTGCCTGCCATTTGCACCAAATAGCGTGTGATTTCTTTACAGACATATCTAAAATCAACTAAGCACTTGGGTTGTAAGGCTCAAGGGATAGCGCATGGGACACATATATTTGTAAATCTTTTCACATTTTTTTCTTCTCAGGGTCTCCTCCAAAATGAATATCCACTTTATTCCCTGATGGTCTACTTTCCATCGCCATGATGGTCCCATGAATAGACCGCCTTGGTTGTAGGTAAGATAGGGCTGCTTTTAAAGGAGTTAACGTGAATTAATACAGTTTCAACCATTTCTTTATGCAAAATAGTAATCTCTTGCTATCCTCATAGAATTCTATGTTCCCTGATATTTATTTTCAAGAACTCAGGCACTGCCAAAATCCCCATTTAGCATGTCCTGTTGAGACCTAGTAAAAGGCTAGACTTTGTTATATCTTTTTGATAATGGAATAGGCAGATCTGAATTTATCCAGGCACATATATATGAAGTGAATCTGACTGAAACTTTTGAAAGGTCCAAGAGTCAAGGCCAGCCTGAAGCTCCTTATTCTCACACCCACCCCCCCAAGGATTGATAATGTTCTAGAAATTCTCTAGTTAGTATTCCATCAATTTTCTATATTTTTAAAATCACACTATTCAGCAGCTTTCTAAAAACCCCACTCATTTAAGCTCACTATTGCTCCCTTCATCCTTTTCCATACCCCCCACCCCACTTAGTGCCACCTTTCTTTTGGATAGCACACATCTTTCCATTACTTAGTCTCATGAGTGGTATAACTAAGCTAATAAATCAGATTCTGCCTCCTGAATAATTTTTGGCCCCAAAAAGCATGGATACATAGAATACTTGGGAACGGTATTTGCCTATTCACAGCATCTATTAAGGTCTGCTGGCAGCATTAAATCAGGTGTCTCAACCTAGGCACACCTGCACCATAAGATCCCTATGCTTTGGAAGCAGTGTTCCATTTCTTAGGAAAGGAGTGGTGCTGTTGAACTGTCAGCATAAGTCTGGCAAACTCCTAGCTTTACCTACTACACCAAGGAGTTGTCATACTAGGTCACAATGTCCTCCACTCACAATTGTCTTCAGACAGTTATGCATCTATGGTCAAAATAAATAAATCTTTTCCATCCAGCAGCATTTTGAATTTGTAGTAAATCCACCTGTATTAGTCAGCCAAAGTGGTGCTGATGCAAAATACCAGAAATCTGTTGGATTTTATAAAAGGGTATTTATTTGGGGTAGGAGCTTACAGTTATCAGGCCATAAAGCATAAGTTACTTCCCTCACCAAAGCCTGTTGCCATGTGTTGGAGCAAGATGGTTGCCGACATCTGCAAGGGTTCATCTTTCTTCTTCTTCTTAAGGCTCCGTGGTCCCAGCTTCTTCTAATCTCAGCTGCAGGCTGGGATGTCTCTCTCCAGGCCCAGCTGCTCTGTTTACACCACAAGGCCAGCTGCAGATGATCAGGCTCTCTCTCTTCCCAGGGCCTCTGCCATGTTTATGGAGCCATCTCTATCCCCATGTGTTCTTCTCCTGCATGTTTACCTCCCAAGGCTCCAGCTCAAAAACTCCAACTCCTCTGCCTTGTCGTTTTCTCTGTGAGTCCCTGCCCACCAAGGGGGTGGGCACTCAATGTCCTACTGATGTGGCCCAATTAAAGCCTTAATCATAATTTAATCAAGTAAAAGTGAAACCTCTAAATCCAATCCAATATAATATGCCCAGAGGAACAGACCAGTTTACAAACATAATCAGCATTTCTTTTTGGAATTCATCAATAATATCAAACTGCCATACCACCTGATCATTTATTCTGAGAATGGATATAGCAGGGATTTATCAGGATTCTTCAGAATTTTTCTATATGCCCTGGCTTATAGCAGAATACCCTTGGGATGATCTAGACACCTGGTTCTGGCCCTTGCTCACCTGTGTAGGCTTTTGGGTTACCAGTGGTTATAACCAAGTTATTTTGTGAATGAAGACAGTATCTTATCAGGTGGCCATGAGAGAATGAAAAGGTTTTCCAGTACCTTAAAATAAAATCATTTTATTTCTTTTTGTTCCAGTGTTCCAGTTTGCCCTGTAGAGATTTGGTTTTCAACAATGATGCCAATAGAAGCTTAGAGTTGTCTATCCACTTAACTAATTCACCTGAGGTAAGTCTATTTCCTCTAAAGTCAATTGGTAAAATATATTCCCCAAATCATCTAAAAGGCTTTTATCACTTCTTGTTGAGAATGTGTAGGGAGTCATTTTAGCTTTACATTATTCATGTTTTTCTTCCTTCCTTCTTAAGAAAATTTTTCCTGTTCATGAGTTTGAAGGAAAATTCTGCCACTGCTACCAATCTGTACCATAAAATACTGAATTTTCAAGACAGGTTTACATGAATCAAAAATCTTATCCAACTCCAAATGTTTCTAACATTTAGCTAATTATACAAGTAAGCCACATGGAAAGAGTGATTTATAGAACTGCTGTGTGTTCTTCCCTTCCACCAGGCTTTCATCTGTTCCACCTCAGTTCCTTAGGCAGCATTTCAGACCCATACCTGGGAAAATCTGCCTTTCCCAAAAGTCCTGTGTAGAAGCTGTCCTCCAGATGATTCTAATCTACATCTAAGAGCAACTCATGCTAGCTAATTATATTTTATGGGCACTGGCTAGTTCCCTATTAAGAGCACACACAAATTTCCTGACTGATGCAACTCTATATTGACTGATGCATTGCTACTGGCCCTCTGCCTCTATTTCCCTTTTTTCCTTTGTTAGTTCCTTAGTATTCTTGATTCCTTACTCTTTGGGCATTGTTTCTGTCAGGATTCATGGCAGGGAACAGAAATCACTAGATGTTTTCAAGCAGAAAGGAATTAAATACTAGGATTAGATGCTTAACAAAATTGAGCTGGAAAAGTTAGGGATTAGGAAATGCTACTACCACCCAGTGGTTAGGAAAGTGCTGCTGCAAGAGTTACCCACACTACCAACCTCACAGTTGCAGCACATGTATGGCTATTTAGTTCATTAGTGTGGGCAGACAGGCTGAGCCCAGCAGAGGGAATATCTTCTGCATCCTGTTCATCTGATAGCTTCACTAAAATAATGAACGGTCCCTACCACTTCCATTTTCCAAGCTTGAATGAGTATATTCAATTATAGAAGTTAAACCCCATCTAGAAAACTAGCTGCAAGGACATCTGGGAAATGCAGTCACATAGTTCCTGTGATACAGGAGGTGTGGACATAAAATTCAGAAGTGGTGGAACATTACACTGAGGGCACAATGACAATACCTAATACAAACTTATTTGTTACACTTTCTCAGTTCCAGAAACTCATCTTACAACGCCAATGTCTTGAGTTGACCCCTGGTATGATGTGTTGCCTTCTGCCTACTCTCAGTCTTCCTCTTTCCTGTCATTTCAGTAATTCATGTAATTTTAAGAAGTTGTAGCCAGCTATTTATTTATGTATTTTTATTTATTTATTTCTCACCCCTTCCCTCGTTGTTTTGCACTCCCTGTCTGCTCTCTGTGTGTTTTTCTGCCTCTGCTTGTCTTCTCTTTAGGCGGCACCAGGAACCGATCCTGGGACCTTCCGGAACAGAGAGAGGCTGCTCAATCTCTTGTGCCACCTAAGCTCCCTGATTTGCTGCATCTCTCATTGTCTCTCTTCTTTTGTTGCATCATCTTGCTGTGACAGCTGTCCACGCAGGCCAGCACTCCGTGTGGGCTAGCACTACTGCATGGGCTATCTTTCTGCTCAGGCCAGCTCGCCATGTGGGCCAGCTTGATTTTTACCAGGAGGTCCCGGGAATTGAACCCTGGACCTCCTATATGGTAGACAGGAGCCCAATCACTTGAGCCACATTCGCTCTCCATAGCCAGCTATTTATAATTTAAAAATAATAATGATAATGGGTTAATATTTTCACTACTCATGAAACATTTGCATTATTACCGATGCCTCCTACTGAAACCACTACTAGTTAACCATTAATCTAGGACCCCTCCCTTGCTCCCTTGTTTGCTTGCAAAAGCTTCTGCTTTCCCTTAGTTTTAATCCTACCTCCTTATACCTATTAATAAGGAACCAATCTCACTTTATGCTTGTTAATGAGAAGCTTGCCTCACCTTAAGATATAAACTCCTGTTTTTCTTCCCTCCTAGAACCTGTCAAGACCAGTCCCAACCATCCTAGACTCTGGAGCATGTTCAGACAGAAGAAACTCTGACCTAGTGTTACCTTCACCTAATTATAATAGTAAAAATCACACTCACTCTACATACTAAGCCAACATTTTTGAACATGCAATGTATGAGCAAGCATGATTTGTAACAGTGCATGCTCTACCTAACCCAGTCTCCTGACCTATATAATTGTATCCCATCCTATCTTACTTCCCTAAGCCAACCTCCTCCAAATCACATAAAAGCCACAAGTTAATGTTCTTGGGGAGACAGATCTGAGCTTGCTCCTGTCTCCTTAATTGGTGCTTCATATATACTCTTTCTCTCCATACAAACCTGGAGTCACTGAATTGGTCTTTCATGCAGTGAGCCCCTCTTTGGCAATATTATGATCATTAACTTAATTTTAAAACCAAATCTATTGGTGAGACTTTCAGGTCCCATGTCCAGCCCACAGGGAAATATGTAGTTTAGCAAGATTTTGGAATCTCTCAACTCAAGCCACCTATAAAAACTGTCCTCTTTGCTTCTGTCTTCAGAGCTGGTCCTTAGTCCATGAGAGTATAATATAAGTCATTTTCTTATTTTATGATAACATAGTTATGAGAACTATTTTTCTATCCTGAAGAATAATAATGTACAAAATCAAAGGAAAGGGTTTTACTTTTCCAGTGTTTATGGAAGACTAGAGTAGATCATCGCTTGCAACTACGATTGTAAAGATGTCTATTTCAAAAGTGGCAAAAAAAAGTTTAAAAATACTTTGGAGCCAATCTCAAAAAACCTTTTGTCTTGCTCTTTCTATGTTTTAGTCAGTAGGAACAATTTCAAAATTGCATCCCAAAACTGATAATTGACGAAATGGTTTAAAATTCCATTTCTGGACATTGCTATTTATATTCTAAGATTGAGCTATAACATGGAATAAAGATTCCTTGAAAATAGTCCAACAATATATATTTCATGATAATTACATTCTCAATTTTCTCATTGTTCCCCATCCGTTCTTTTATCTCTCTTCCTTGTGTTCTTTTATTTCTTTGTTTCTCCCTCTGACTCTATTTGTCTCACTTTTTCCCTGTAAAGATTTAAGATATTGGCTATTTTTTCCTTCAATTTGTATTTTATTGTTTAAAGGGAAATTTCCATTGCCCAAATAGTATAATTTTTTTCAGTCAGTTAAACCCTACTGCAAAGCCGATATTTTTGGTAAGTGCAGAGCTTTTATTATAATTGCACAGAACACCATGATAGGAATTTTATCCAAAGCAAAATATTTTTGATATTGTGACAGGAGAAATGAAAAGACACACAAAAAAGAGACTATAATGTTTTTCTTCCTCTGGGTAATGAAAATTTCGTATTACTAATGGTGCAGATTTTTAAATTTCATTTAATTTTATTTTTATTTTTTATATTTTAAAAGATACTTAGATCACACAAATGTCACATAAAAATATAGGGGATTCCTACATGCCACGCTCCCCACACTTCCCACATTTTCCCACATAAACAACATCCTTCATTAGTGAGGTACATTCATTGCAATTGATGAACACATTTTGGAGCATTGCCACTAAGCATGGATTAAAGTTTACATTGTAGTTTACACTCTCTCCCACCCAATTCTGTAGGTTATGGCAAGATATATAATGGCCTGCATCTATCATTGTACTGTCATTCAGGACAATTCCCAAGTCCTGAAAATGT
The DNA here is from genome assembly GCA_026826555.1 of Tolypeutes matacus. Taxonomy (NCBI): domain Eukaryota; kingdom Metazoa; phylum Chordata; class Mammalia; order Cingulata; family Chlamyphoridae; genus Tolypeutes; species Tolypeutes matacus. Next base: position 8,348,178 of record JAKSZT010053888.1, read on the forward strand.
CCCCGTATTACACTTGTTTTTCAATTTCTTCCATTGCTAGAATCACAATAAGTCTATAGTAGAATACCAGTAAGTCTACTTTAGTCCATAGTTCATTCCCCAATCCTGAGGATTCTGGGATGGTGATGTCCACTCCACCTCTAATTGAGAGGGGGCTGCGATCCCATGGGGCCAATGGATGGGATATCTTGCTAGCAGTTGTAGACTCTCTTGGTTCTTTGGTATGGTAGTTGTCCATCATCACCTTTGGTATTGTTAGTTGTCCTGGGTGAGACCAATGAATTGGAGAGTAGGTGTTGCAACTCTGTTGAGATTCAGGGCCCAGCTGGCACACGGACAGTCCAAAGATTCAAGTCTCTTGGATGTACACATACCAACTCTAGTACTAATTATAGGTTCAAATAGAGGGACAGAGAGCCTTGTGTAGGAAAACCACAATTGAGTCCAGCTCTGTGACATTTGGGAGCATAAATTCCAAAGTAGGGTGCACTGGCAAGGTACCAAACTCCTGAGCTTTCTGCGCTGCCTATATTGTCTGGATGTCTCCCGAGCCCTAAGGAGCCCCACTATTTGGGGTAGTATCTACTTTGGCAGTCAATAAGATCCTGCTGAGACTCACTTTGAAGTCTCTTAGCCATATAAACTCATTTGTCTTTACCATTTCCCCCCTTTTGGTCAAGGTCTTTTTCCAGTTGCATTGCTACTTGGTGCTTGGTAGTAATCCCTCGCTGCCAGGGAGGCTCACCCCTGGGAGTCATGTCTCACTCTGGAGGGAAGGTAATGTATTTATATGCTGAGTTCAACTTAGAGAAAGTAAAGGTACTGATTTTTAACTAAGCTATATTAGTCACTATTTTTAAAATAATTTTTGCATCTAATAAATAGAGGATATAAAGTAAAAAGTTTTAATCAGCTTCCAAAACCAAATAAAAATGTCCCAGATCTGTATAGAAAGTGTCAGGAAGATGAGTTCCTGTAGGCTTTACTAGATACCCAAAATATGAGTAATATCTAAATGAATAAAGTATAAAATGACAAAAGTACATACACTCATTAATAACTAGTTGAAAACTATGCTACTTGCTAAACAACAAATAATATATTAAAATGACTGGGATAATGCATTTTTAAACAAAATTTTCCTGGAAAAATCTAATGCTGTAATTTCAATAATAATATGTTAGAATGTTAAAATATATTTTAACATTTGGCTAAATGGTAATGTCTATTATTTGTTTAAGAAGTGAACCACTGCAACTTTTCAATAGACTGAGTAAAAAAGAGAGACATGAGAGCATAGGATTCAATTCCAAGTGTCTTAAGGGCAACCCCAACTTATTCATGACCATGCTAGTATCGTGCATGACAAAAATTGGCCTCCAATTATTCTGTGTAACATGAATAACTGTGGTGTATTGAATTATGTAACTCAACAAAACACAGGTTCTTAAACTTAATGTACATTCCTGTGGTTGTGAACCCATTTGAAAATAGGATCTTTTGAAGATGTATTATCAGTTAAGAGGTACACTTGTTTGTGAATAGGATCTTCTAAGAACTTATTTAGGTATTGCTAACAGAATCAGGGTGGGCCTTAATCTGTATTACTGAAGTCCTTTATAAACAGAAAAAAAGTCAGATGCAGTCAGCCAGAGAAAGCTATAGGGGGAGACCAAGGACATTGCAATGTAGGGGGGGGCGGGATATGCAAGCCAAGGAATCCTAACAATTGCAGCAAGACAGTACGGAATGCTATGGACCTCGGGAAGATAGCATGGCCTTGCCAACTCTTGATTTTGGGCTTCTAGCCTCTGAAAGTGAGATAATAAATTCCCATTAACTAAGCCAATCCAAAAATGGTATTTGTCATGACAGACTTTGGAAACGAAGACACCAATGCTTCAATAGCAATGCAATGTTAAATAAAATGTTCACTGTAGGTATCATGTCTTATCATTGGGGAAAATTTGGATAAAGTTTAAGTATTTTTTTCAACCACACTTTGGTACAAGCACTGCATTAATCTCTTTTACATGCATTATCTCATTGACTTATTTCAACAACCTGAGTGTGCATTTGGAGGAGACTGCACTGAGAGGAAGGAACTGAAATAATTCATTCCGAAGTAGTTTTATGGCATTAATATTCAACTTAAAAGAAGTACTCAGAACCATATCACAGAGGCCATTCTTTCTATGGCACCAGAAATGGTTGGCTTATCTATGATGAAATAATAGACTGAGGAAATGCCGTGCCTTTAGGAGACATCCCCATGGCAAGTGTATGCTGTGGGTCCCATTGAACCACAAATTATGTCGGCTACCACGGCACTTTGGACCTCTTGCTTTCACAGACCAGCAGGCAGGTGAGAAGTCAGCATGTCGGCATGGTGGGAACATGATCATCATGAGGGAGCAGAGGAGACTCTTACACAATGGAGTCAGGAAAGAATATGTGTGGAACTCAGATGATCCACTTGGGCACCTCCTGGTGCTCCCTCACCCCGTTGTAATGGTGAATGGACGAGTACAGCAACTGAAGAATATGAAAGGTATGATGATTGATGAGAAACAATGGTGGCCCCAAGATCCACCACAGAGACTGGGGCTATAGTTCTTACCACAAACCTCCCTCTTGATTTGAACTTTCTCTCAAGAAGAGATGCCCAAGGGATCATGGAGTTGTTCTTCCTGTACTTCTGCGGAGCCATAGCAAATGTGCCTCTCAGCTCTCAGGGAGCAGAATTCACTGAGAGACCCAAGTGCTGCCCTCTGAAATCTGGTGCATATTTACATGGAAGCCACTCTCCCCACCGGCTGTTCACAGCCTTTGACTGAGCATGGTAGGGATTCTACAGTGTGCCAATTCTTGGGAGAACTGGGGCATCTATAATAGCAACTTTGGCTCCCTAACACCTTGTCAACCTTTCCTTTGAACTTCAGTCTTAGAACTACAACCCACCCGACGACCTTGCTTCCTTCCTTTTCTCTCTCTTTCACGGAGGTTCAAAATTTTACTTATGAACTGATGGCTTTCCCAGCCTCTCCTGGATCCCTCCCCCATTCTCTCTCACTGCTTGCTCCCCAGAGGAAATGGTCTAACACAGATATTTACTAGGTGAAAACTGACCATTTTTCTATGGGGCAGCTTTTTGTTCATGTTGAATAATGAGCTGACACCACAACAATCTTATTTTGTGAAACTGATAAGCTTCGTATCTCCCAGAAATTAATCAAATTTTCAGGCCTGTTGAAGAAGCTGTTCCAGAGTTTGATGCTCTTGCAGATAATTATCTTACATTTGTGTTCATTTCTTTGTTCATTTCGATGTGATTTTGGGAGAAAGAAATAAGTAACAGTATTTGGGCTGGAAAATGAGGTAACAGCATATTGAAATTAAACAACCCTTATTTAAATCCTTAACATTAGCTCTAGCAATAAGTTAAACTTTCCTCACTTCTAATTGTCTCTTTCTTTCTACCTTACCTGAAAATGGTTACATACTTTTATATTTCCTTTTATTTCTTTTACCAAATATATGCCTATTAATCTCAGCACTATTCTTCCCCTAATTTGAATTCTTCTTCCCCTCAAATGCTTTCATGCAGTTAACCACTTTTACTGAAAATCATTTCTGTTCCAGGTAAGGAATGGGGATAAAGAAATGAATATCATAATAATTTATCCTCAGGAAATTACCATTGCACTAAACCTGGAAACTTCTAGAGCTTTTTACTAGTTAGGATATACTCATCAGGAATAATTCTACCCACTTTTCAGTATGGCTCTTATAACTGCCCTTGTTTATCCCAGTGTATTACCCGTATTACTCTTTGGAGAAGGGCGTACCATGTAAAATGCATAGAAAGCTAAAAGTTTTGTATACTATGGGATGAAAATTGGAGGAACAATTTATGTAACTGCTACACAGAGGTCGCATATTTTCCCAATCAGAACTTTTTTTTATAATCATGGAAACTGCTTATTGTGAGCACTTATTACCCAATTGAAATGATTTCTTTTAAGCATGAAGTGCGATTTTGAGTTTTATCCAATTGAAAGCTTATCATGAAGCATGATCTTACTCTATTATATACAATCAGAAAATATATGGTAATTAGGTAAATTCTGTGAAGGTATGTTTATGAAATGCTGGGTTTAGAAGACCTTGCATTCAAATTTGACAAAGGCATATTCACAGGGACAAGGTCTAAGGGAAAAATAATAAGAACCACAGGAACCTCTTTCCAGGAACATTCCTTCAGTTCCTACTTTGCCTTCTGGTTGACTTTTAGCAGATTTAAACCCAAATTTTCATCTTGGAATTTTATTTTAATATTTATCTTCTAGCTATTCTTTGCCAAACTGCCATCTTATCTCATTCTATCTGACACATTTAATTGAGCTATACAAGCTCTCCTTAGCTGCCAAACTTGACCTGACTTGTCCTCTCCTACCCAAAAGAATTTTATGTGAAAAATTTCAAACATACAGAAAAGTTCCACCACTTAGATTCTACAGTCATTTTACTGTACTGATTTACCACAAAGTGTGTCCCTATATCCATCCAACAGCCTGTCTTATTTTTTGATGCATTTCAAAGTAAGTTGCAGACATCATGACACTTCAGCATGCATATTATTAATTAGAGTTCAATATTTCTTTACTTTTTTTTTTTTAGGTAACATTTACATGCAAGGAAATGCTCACATAATAACTGTTCCCTTCCAGGAAAATTTTGACAAATATATTGACCTGTGTAACACAAATTCCTATTGTGATAGTTCTTTCTTTGTTAAACTACTAATAGATAACAGATCATAGCTCATAGACACATTGATATGTTCCTGTGTTACTGAACCTAGCTAGGACAAGAAAAATGTTAATCTCAGAGAACCACGTTTAGAATCCTGATATCCTAATTGCTATGACTTACAATAAATTATGTCATATTTCAAATTGCTGTTGAATCATAACACTCTATCCCACTTACCCCACACTATGAGCTCAACACTGGCAGAAACATTCTCACTCATCCTTAATTCCTAACAATATGAGATAAATTATTTAGTGAATAAATGAATTTGCACATAGATGTGAGCAAGAAATATTTCCAAACTGATATAAGTATACTTTGTTTTCCAAATAGATTTAATTCTTGAGATCAGCTAACAAAAGTTTGAGACACAAGGGATATATATATCTGTATGATCCTTAAAATATATTATACTTGTCTAAATACTTTTTTTGCCTATTTTGATTTCTAATATAAATAAAAATATCAAAAATTTATCCAGATGAGGATACCTGCAAGAAATTGGCTAAAAGTGGCCTGCCAGCCTAATGACTACAGTAAGAGATTCTGATTTTGAGAGAATTACTTTATATTCTTCCACCGAGGGAGACCAAGATTGCTGCAAGGCAAAAATGCAAATCCAAGGATTTCCACGGACTTTAGTTTGTTTGACTGAAAAGGGCACAATGGTCATAAAAAGGAAAGAGAATCTTGGTATGTTTGGGAATTCCCAAAGAACTGCTTCTCCAGGAAAGGTTTTGCTTGGCATATCCTAAGCAGATGTATCACTGGAGATTACTGGGGAAATCACCCCTGAGGGTCCCTTCTGGATTTTATTGATGACTAAGAGCACATGTACTAATGCATACCATTTCATGTTTACAGAATAACGTATGTCACAAGTCAGCCCCTGCGAGTTCTCTGCTTCTTCACCATGTTACACTTTCACTATTGCACAGTCATGCACAGGCATCATGACATTGCATCACGTCCTTGGATGGCCCATCAATACCATACTTCTCTACTGCCAATAAACCTCCTGGTCAGGAACAAAAAACAAGGTCATGCCAAGACAATGAAACAAAGGTGAAGGCAGAGCTGGACACAATATAAATTTATGATAAAAACCAATCTTGCCAAGAAAAAGAGGCAAAACAGGCTTTCAACCAGTCTAACTTAGATCCAGTTAATAAAGATAATAAGGCTGGGAGCCTGAGTTACTTTGCAGGCCTATGGAAAAAGACTCCTGCAAAGCCTTTCTGTGGCCTGGCTCTGACATACTGTGTTCTGTTTAGATGCTTTTATTTGTCTGCTATGGGTCTTCTCTTTTACCAGCTATGACATCTAACACTTAAATGATCACTAATCATTTATCTTCCTGTACCCTTGGCCTCCTGCAGATTTTGACTTCTAAGAGTAGCATCTCCTAAAGTCTTGATAGAATTTAAATGCCTTGGTATTCCAAATAATTTTGTTGTATGAAGCTCCTTTAGTCTTGGTATTTTAGCAGCCACCAGCCAATAGCATTTTTCAGCATTATCAGGTAGCCAGAATTAAATTGAACCATAATAGAGTCCTTTATCCATTCATTTGTTCACCAAATATTTCTGCATCTATCATATGCCATGACTCAAACTAGGATATGGAACAGAATATTAAATACAAGTTGACTTCTATTCAAAGTTATAATATGATAAAGGGAAATACATTGAAAAATTATTACAACACTGTGAGATTAGTGCAAAAATGGAGATACATGTTAGGTGCAAAGACTCAAAGGAGGGAGGCATCAATCTCTTTCTCTTGGGTAGGGGTAGAAAATGGTAGAAAGTGACAGAGGAGTCATAAACTGTACCTTTAAAGATGAGAATTTTGCACTGCTAGGAGTTGTGTGTAGGGTGCTAAAGGGCATTCCAGCATGTTCCAAGGCACATGGTATAAAACAATATGGATGATAAGAAGAACCGTAAATAGTGCAGAATGGCTGGATCAGTGCTGCTCTGTGGCATTGGTGAGAGGTGAGTTTGGGAAATAATAAAAGTAGGAAAGATTTACTTGGTAGCTTGTTCTATGTACATCTTTTAACTCATTACAACAACAGTGTGAAGTAGATATTTTGTCTTACTGTCTCCCCCCCATTTTATAGGTATAGAAATGAAGGCTGAGAGAGTGTACCAGGTCACACAGCTAATAAGCTGTGGAGTCAGGATTCAAGCCCAGGAAGTCTGAAGTGTTTTGTCTGATTTTATTTTATATTTCAGAGTTTTTAAAGTTAAAGTTTGCATGTAGTAAAATTCACACATTTTAGGTAACATTCTAGGAATCTTGACGCATGCATACAACCATGTAGCTACTACCACAATCAAGATGAGAAATATTTCCATCACCCCATAAATTCTGCCATGCCCTGTTTTAGTAAATCTCTACTCCCTGCTCCAAGCCTCTGATCTGTTTTTTTCCCTCTATACTTTTGTATTTTCAGAATGTGATATAAATAGAACTATATAGTATATAGCCTTTTAAATCTGGCTTTCACTTAGCAAAATGCATTTGATATTCATCTATAGTGGCATGTATCAGAAGTGTCTTCCTTTTATTGCTAAGTAGTATTCTATTATATAAGTGTTCCATAATCAGTTTATATTCTTCAGTTGTTGATATGTTGTTTTACTATTTGTTGTTTATGAATAAAATTATATAAAGTCCTTGTCTGATAGTTTCGAATTCTGGTCATCTCAGTCTGTTTCTTTGATTTATATGTCTCTTGGCTACTTTTCCCCTTGCCTTTTTTTGCATGTCTCATAATTTTTTATTACATGCTGGACATCATATGTAGAACAGTAGAGACTGAGGCAATTAGAACTTGCACCTGGAAATGGGTACTCCTCTTCTCCTGAGGTCATTAGTGTGGCGTGTTGAACAAATCTGGCCAGGAGTTGGAGATGGATTTGTCTTTTGTTTTAGCTGTGATTGCTAAGTCCATGCATGACAGGCTTCAATTTCCTGTGGCATTGCCCTATGCTTAGGGTGGAGGCTGGAGTAGCACAGAGTTGTGTTTCCCCCTCCCCCCCCTCAGTGTTTCTCTTCCACCCTCAGTTTTCAATCACCCCTAAATGCCTGTACTACAACAGAGGCTATCTTTCTCCACACTGTTCCCCCTCAACCAGTGGCAGACTTCTATAGCTTATTATTTAGTGTTTTTTAACCTTGTGGTGGGGATAGAGAGGCTCTCTGTTTTCTAGTTGGGCCTCATTCTTAGGTCCTTTGTGCCTTGGTTCTTAGCATTTATGTTCCTTTTCTCCATGACAGCTAAACTCTTTTATCTGTGGCAGGACTTATGTGGGAGAGTATCCTTCCCATTTTCCAGCTGAATTAGGATAGGGTAATGGATCTAGGGTTCTTTCCTGCCCCTTCCCCAGGGGTAGAAGCTTTTTGATCTTTTCTTCTATCATTCCTACAGCATTGAGATGTCTTCATTGGCCCTTCGCTGGTAGCAATTGCTCCATGTGCTAGAAAGATTAAGGCAAAGGGGTGGAGTTCCATGCCTTGCCCTCAGTGGTAGTCAATATCCTCCTCCATATCTGTACCTCCATGGGGGTGATTTTCTCTGGTCCCCTATCTTACCCTCAATCTTTCTCAATGAGATAAGTACCAAGGAAAATTGACTGTGAGTGTGCAAACTCCATTTGTCTTTGGGATTCCCAGAGATTCTACTAGTCCACATTTGACTTTAGAAATTCATGAATTTTTTTTTTTTAACATGATTTCTTTTTATTTGCTTGCATGGTGGCTAGTGCCTCTTCCTCACTTGGCCTTTGCCAGGTGAGAAAGTCCTCATGTCCCATCTTTCCTTGGGGAAGCCTGTCTTTCCTTGGATTCAGATTACTTGGTTGTCCTGTAAACTTACTTTCTGATGGATTTAAGGAAAGTTGTGACTTTGTAGTTATCCCAGCTTTTACTCATTGCTGGGGGTCAGGGAACAATGCTCAGTCCAGTTTGCCATATCTAGGCAGAAGACAGGCTGTGCTTTTAACCCTTGTACAATCTTACCTCCCATGTCAGATCAGAATTAGATAATTTAGGGCTTACATGTATATATTATACTAATGAGGGTCAATTTTATCATGAAACACAGATAAGAGATAGTAAATTATTTTATACAATGGAAAAACATGATCAGATTTTGGTTTTAGAAAAATCATGCAGCAGCAGTGTGGAAAGGCACATGTTAGAAAGAGGAAGACCAGTTAGGCCTGAACTAGTCCAGGGTTGAGATGATGAGGACCTGAATAAGAAGAAATAGGCCTGAAAAATGTCAGGAAATTTTCTAGACTCAGTGACTAATTAGGTGAAATAAAAGAAGGAGAATACTAGTGTAAGGGTACATCCTAATTGACCAACATATTTATCAAGGATCATTGTTTTATCACTGAACATGTTCGGATTTAGATAAAGATTTATATAGTCAAGTTAAGAATGACAAAACTCCCAGATTTCCAATTTGGAAAACTGGATTAATGGTGATGCCATTAACAAGGTTAAGATCTGCTTTAAATGTAGCCTAAATTGATGGGAAAAAGTTATATCCAAAAAAAGAGCTCTACATTATGTGGTGATGTTCAACAGAGAGCTAGATACGTGGATCTGCAGTTCAGAAGAGAAACCTAGGGTGGAGATATAGATTTGATCATCTTTACTGCTATTGGAATCCATTGTTTTAAATGAGATTACTCATGGAGAATAAAGTTAGAAGAATCAGGATGTAATTGGATAGAGGATGTACAGAGAAGAAATACGGGTATCAGTGCAGAGAATTGACTTGAAAAGCCAGAAAATGAAGAGTTTTAAGTATTCAGTGGTCAATAATGTCAAATGTTCACTGAGTAAAGTAAAAATTGAACTTAAAATTAACTACTGAGTTTTCCAAATCCTGGCAGAGGAAATGGACCCAGAAGGAATATTATTTATACAGGCAAGGTAACAACATTAAGCATTCTTCTGCATACATCCATACTCTTCACCCCATATTATCACATCACAAGCAAAGATGTTGTATTTGGAAGAATAAAATCTGATGTAGTAATGGTAAGTTACACCAGGTGATAATGTTGACAAAGAAGCTGAAAAGACAAATGTGAGTTACCAAGCCCTTGTGGTGGCCGGGAAGGGCTCCCTCCCCCACTCCCAAGATATTAAGCTGGGATAAAACCCCTGGCTAACTGAGAGGGGAATAGACATCTTCCTCCCTGTCAGCTGTTTCAAGGGGAAAGGGGGGGAGGTCAGGGTGCTTTTCTTCAGTGAATTTGGCCAGCAGAGCACGCTTTCAATCTCCAATCTGGAGATTCAACACAGGAACAGAGGAAAGCCCAGACTGAAACACCTCCATGGAAAGGTGCCCTGACTAGTGCCATCTGCTGGCCGGGCTGGAAACTGTTCGTGCTCTCTGTAGCCAAACCCTGGGAGAAAATCCACATCCCACTAATGAGTCCCTGGCCTGATTTTGAAAATTTAAACTGGACAATTTTAAGATTGAGAATAAGTTGAACCAAATATCAAAGGAGAGCTGTGGGGAAAAAAACAATAGGCATGAGAGATATTAGCCATCAGAATAAATTCACCAACATATTCAGATGCCTAGACATCAGCAAAAATTTGCAAGCCATATTTGGAAACAGGAAGAGATGTCCCAGCCAAAAGAACAAACCAAATATCCTGAAGAGATACATAATTTAATACAATTAATCAGTGATACACAGTTTTCCTAAATCACTTCAAAGAATTTAAAGAAAATATGACTAAAGAAATAAAAGACAATAAGAAGACATTGGGTGAGCATAAAGAACAATTTGAAAGCCTTCAAAGAAAAGTGACAGACCTTATGGGAATGACACGATAGATGAGAATCAAAATATTTTAGAGGCAGATATGATCAGATATGAATTGCTTGAAGACAGAATTAGTGATTTCAAAGACAGAACATCTGAACTGGAAAAGACAGGAGAACAGAAAGAGAAGAGAATGGAAAAAATGGAACGGAGTCTCAGAGAATTGAATGACAATGCAAAACGCACAAATATTCTCATTATTGATGTCCCAGAAAGAGAAGAGAATGGAAAAGGGACAGAAAGAATATTTGAGAAAATAATGACTGAACACTTCCCAACCCTTATGAAGGACATAAATATCAATATCCAAGAAGGACAACGCACCCCAAACAGAATAAATCCAAATAGACAAACTCTGAGACACCTACTATTCAGAATGACAAATATCAAAATAAAGAGAGGATTGCAAGAGAAGAGCAAAGCATTACATACAAGGGAAACTAGATAAGATTAAGTGTCGACCTTTCATCAGAAACCATGGAGAAGAGGAGAAAGTGGTATGATGTATTTAAGGTACTAAAAGAGAAAAACTACCAGCCAAGAATTCTGTATGTGGCAAAGCTGTCCTTCAAAAATGAGGGTGAGTTCAAAGTCTTCACAAACAAACAAAAACTGATAGAATATGTTACCAAAAACACAGATTTGCAAGAGATACTAAAGGGAGTGCTGTAGCCTGAAAGGAAAAAACAAGGGCGAGAGATTTGGAGAATAGTTTAGAAATGAAGATTATTAGAAAGGGTAAACTAAAGGATAAGAAGACAGACAATATAACAATATGACAACAGAGAACCAAAGGACAAAATGGATGAAGCAATTTGAAGTTTTCAAGGAGCCCGTCACATCTATCATCAGCAGAGTGAATCATCAGCAGAATTAACAGATTTCTCACCAAAGTAAATTCCTGACTATGCCTTTGAAAGTGATGAAATTGTTGCTCTTTGTGCAGCTACTGCGGAGAAACAGAAGACAGTTTCAACAAATAAAACAATGGTTATTGTGTCTGCTTCTGAGACTGTAGAGACTGTAACTGAGATGGAAGCTGGTGCTCCAACACCGGATAGCTCTGTTTTTATCAAAGCCCGATGAAGCAGAATGCATAGCATGAATTATGTGAATCTGTCTTTTTTGCTTATCATTTAAAGTTTTAGACATAGGGACATTTATTCTGGAGAAACAGCGCAAAACTGTTTGTAAGAGAAGCTTTTTCAGATGAAGCATATACAGCTAAATGGCAGCATTATTTTATAGTGGTTGGACTATGCTTTGATAAGTTGTGGTTTATATACTTAAGATTAGACTTCTGAGCAAAATGGTTTTGATGTATAAATTTAATTTAATCCAAATATATGGATGGATCCATATTGAAGACAGAACTTGAAAAGCAAATTCTTGAATAGTAAATAACTTGGTCAGTGTTATTAAAATGTTGACTCTTTGTCTTTTGTTTTATGATAAAAGAAATAAGTGATTGCTTTCTCTTCTAGAAATATACTGCTGTTACTATTCACTCTGTTTTCCTTGCTTTTGTAAAGTTCATCACAAGGCTTCGAGGTTTTTAATATTTCTTTTGATTCAAAGTTGTGGTTTTGTTATATGTGGAATTTTTGAAAGTTCAGTCAAAAAATGCATGCAAATGTGAACATTCTGAAGTTTCTCTTAATTTTGATTTGTCCTTAAGTTTTTGGCTTTAATGAAGTTATAACAATGGTAATTGCCTCCTGCAGTGTTGGTTAGATGTGTGAAATACTAATAAATTTCACAATGATGCTTTTATTTTTTAGATTATTACTGTAGGTAGGTTAGTCCTTACCACAAGTGAGTCATTTTTAAAATTAGTGACTTTTACAGATACATCATATTAAATTGTACTACTACATTTACATAAAATAGGGGATGATGTGGGAGAGGGACGGGGGTACATGGGAACCCCTCATACTTTTGATGTAAATTTTCTGTAATCTAAAACCTCTTTAAAAATAAAGTTTATTACATATTTTTTAAAGCGTGATCAATTTAGAATAAAAAATTCTATTATGGGAAAGATATCTCAAATTGACCTGTTCAATGCTTAAGGAGCCAGTATTTATCCTAAGTGTTTCTTATGAGAAAATTTAAAATTAGTTTTCTTCTCTTCCTAAATAAGGAAAAAATAATTCGATTTATCTGGATTTATGGCTCCGTCTAACTGCATTCTTCTAAGAATAAGTTTTCTTTTCTTTCAGTTTTCTTTTGCATATTTTCAATATTATTTGCCCTTTTCCCAGCAGTTTATATTTAATAACAACATCCCATTTAGCCATCTCTCTGTTGTTGAAACAATGGAGAGCCCCGATATTTGTGAAGTGTCCCTTCCACACACCCAAACAGAAATCTCGAATCCCCCATTCCTCTGGAATGTAAACTTTTCTCATTGTCTTTTTTTTTTTTCCCCTTGTTTCTAATTATGCTTAATGTAAACCCTCTGTGACCTGTCTCGAGGCCCCTCAGGATTAATATTGTGGGCAGTGATTTTTTCTTACCCTTAATTGTTCTCTTGACATTGGTTTAGTTTAGTTTGTCCCTTTCTGCTCTGAGCTTTACGATTTATTATCGCAAAGTATTCACTCATCTGCTTGTCACTTTTCCCCTCAAGCTTCATAGAGGTATTCATGAAAATACTATTGTTTTCACTTCGATTTTTGTTCTTTCTCTGGGTCTGATGCTGGAAAAATAATGGACTCCAATCTCTGTTTTCTCTGGAAAGGGAAGAATTGAGCGCACTTTTTACTTCCCCTGTTTGCAAGGCTGTTAAAATACTTTACCCTCAATTCCACGTATACTCCCCTCATTATTATCAAGTATTAAGGAAGAACTGTTCATTTTCACTGATTCCTTTTTCTCTCTCCCCTGGCAATGCTTCTTTCCCCTTTATTTTCTCTCCCCCTCCATCACTTATAAATATATAGTTCTCTCTTTTCATTTCTTCTTTCCTTTATAGTCCCTTCCCCGACCCCACCATTGTTTTTAAGTCTCAGAGGGATAGCTTTCCTAGCCATTACCCCTACATAGGCTTCCTCCGAATATAATTCATAGGTTTTCCCTGATTCCTGCACATTAGAATTACCTGGGGAACTTAAAAGAAAATACCAATTCCTGGTGCAATAGTCAAACAAATAAACCCAGTCTCTGGGGATGGATTTAAAAGCTTCCCAGGTGATTTTAATGTGCAGCCATGAATGAGAACCACTGAAGTACTTATACTTAGCCAATTGCTTTCACTTACCTTCCTGTTTCAAACAGTGCTTTTGCCTTTGCTTATGCTAAAATCATACAACATTTGTAAGAAATATTGACAATCTCCACCCAAGGAGATATGACACATTGATTATGTTATGTTTTCAGTCAGTCAATGAGAGGAGGGAAAGCTGAGGTGGAAATAAGGCATAGAAGATAAGTGGTGAGAGAAAGGGGCTGGACAGGCTGAGAGGTGCAGAGAAAGAAATTGAGAGGAGGACAGTCTTCCTTTATTTACTTCTGTCCATCCCCCCACACACACCGTTTTTGCTGTTTTTGTGTCCATTCACTGGGTAATTCTCTGTGTCTGTTTCCTGCCCTCTCTTCTCATCCTTCTCCTCCTGTCTTCACTGGGATTTGATCCTCCGAACCTTTGAAGTGGGAGAGAGGCATCCTATCACCTGTGCCACCTTAGTTCCTGGCAGTATTTCTAAGACAGTGTTTCTTGAAGTGGTAAAATCACCTAGGGATGCTTGTTACATATGCAGATCCTGCCCACACCCACATACCTGGATCAAGCACTCTGTGAGGGACCAGGGTATACCTACTTTAATCAGTTTTCAAGATGACCCTGTGCCTCCTGTAGTGTGAGAACAACAATACTAGTCACCAAAAGAATTAACAAATGCAACTGCTATCTTTTCTTCTTTGTGAATATTTAGAACCCTCAGTTTATATCACTAAAAAGCAGCAAACATGAAATGTTTTATTAATGTATAGTCTCTAATGAATTATAAATTCTGTTTGTAGGCAGGTAGGGGGATGGTGAATGGGTGGAGTTTGGGGTATGCATAGTACTATGTTTTGCAGTATCCCCCCAACTCAGATCACAGGATTGTTTGGCTCACTTGTTAAGACTGAGATTTCTGAACCCCTCAATGAAAGATTGTGATTCAGTAGACATGGAGTGGGCTCCAGGTATGTGATTTTCTTTTTCAAAAGTTCCATAGGTGATTATCCTTTTGAGACTTTTCTCCTCCCTTGTTAGATGCCATCTAGGATCATGTATTACATTTAATTATCATTATCTCTTTAGTTTCTCTTTCTTTTTTCTTTTCTTTTCTTTTTTTGTTATGGGAACATATATGAAACATTCACTTTCCCACCTCAACCCCTCCCAAGCATCCCATTCAGTGGGATCAATCACCTTCACAGTGTTGTGGTATCCTCAACACCCTCCACCACCAAAACCTTCCCATATCCCCAAACAGAAGCCCATTGTGCATTAAATCCTATGCCCCCTGCGCCCACCCCTGGCAACGTGTACTCCAACCTCTGTATCTATGAGCTTGTAAATTCTCTATTTTCTTTGTAGCTTCCAAGGAGCTTAAATGTAACATCCTAAATCTATAACAATCTCATTTCCTTTGATATCAACTTAAACTTCAATATGAGACACAAATTATGTTCCTATACCCCTCTGTCCTCTCACTTTTATGTAGTTCATTTCATAGAATACATATTTATACATGAGCCCAAACCACTTATTTATCACAATATTTTATGCATGTGACTTTTAGATCCTGTAGAAAGTAAGGAATGTAGTTACAAAACAAAAACACAATGGTCCTGACATTTATATTTACCCATTTTGTTATCCTCACCAGAGATCTTTATTTCTTCATGCAACTTCAATCTATTGTCTATTGTCCTTTCCTTTCAACCTGAAGAATGTTCTTTAGCATCTCTTGTAGGGCTGGTCTAACGCTGACAAACTCCCTCTGCTTTTTTTTTGTCTGGTAATGCTTTAATGTCCCCCTCATTTTTGAAAGATAGTTTTGCTGGATATAGGATTTGGGGTTGGCAAAATCCTATATCCAGCACTTTAAATATGTCATCCCTCTTCCTCCTTTATTGTTTCCAATGAGAAGTCAGAAGTCAGCATTTGATCTTATTGAGGCTCCCTTGTATGTTACACATTGCTTCTCTCCTGGTGGCTTTCAAAAATTTCTCTTACCTTTGGCATTTGACAGTTTGGGTCTATTTAGGTTTATCTTGTTTGGAATTCACTGAGTACTTGGAAATATTCATGGCTTTCATTAAATTTAAGAAATTTTCATTGTTTTTCTGAATATTCTCTCTGCCCCCTTCTCTCTCTCTTCTCCTATGGGACTACCACAATATGTATATAGGTATGCTTGATGGTGTCCCACAGGTTCCACAGGCTCTGTTCACTTTTCTTCATTCTTTCTTCTTTCTGCACCACAGGCTGAATGATATTATTTTATCTTCACGTTCTCTAATTCTATTGTCTGCTGGCTTTAAACTGCTGTTGAATCACTCTGGAGAATTTTTAATTTCTGTTACTGTGGTCTTCAGCTCTGTTTGGTTCCTTTTCAAAATTTCCATCTCCCTATTGATATTCTCTTTGGGTACATCTATAATTTTCCTGATTTTCTTTAGGTCATTGTCCAAGTCTAGTCCTCCTCACTGATGGGTTCTAATACTTTAATCTTCTCCTATGCCTGGGCCATTGCTTCCTGTCTCTTTATATGTTTTGTAATCTTTTGTTGAAACCTAGACATTTTGATACTTTAGTGTGTTATCACTGGAACTTAGACTCTCAGGCATCTGTTCCTCAAGCTTATATCCAGCTAGTGTTTCCTTAAATGCCCGGAACTAAAACAAAACAAAACAAAAACAAAACAAAACAAAACAAAACAATGAACGATGTGGTGGATGATGGACTGTGGTTTACAGAACAAATATGAGAGCACTCCCTCATAAACTATGACAAATGTACAACACTAACACATGGTGTTACTAATCGGGTAGTTTATGGAAAAATACACCAAATGTAAACTTTGGACCATGGTTAACAGTAATATTTTGATGATGTTTTTTCATAATTTGTAGTAAATATTGCACAACAATGCAGGACGTTGGTGGTGGGGTGATGTATGGGAATTATACATGATTGTTTTGTAAACTCACAACTTCTCTAATAATAATATTTAAAAAATCACAGTCTATAAAACAAAACACAAACCCTTTCCCAGTCTTCACAGATTGACCTGTGCTAGTACTATCTTCAGGCTTATCCATATGAGTTTGGAGAATAGCTCCAGGCCAAAGCATAGGGACTTCTCTGTGTGTCTTGTCTTGGACATGTGCATGTGGTCCCAGCAATTGCACCATTTACACAGCCATGAATGTTCCTTCTTCCCTAAGAAAAAGTTTCCTTATGGTCCCAGGCACTGCACTGTATGTCTTCTAGCCAGCAATCTCTTGTCCCAGGCAGCCACTTGACGGCTCTCCCACAGTATTCTGTAGGAGAGCTCTGTGAACTGCCTTATACACACAGGGCAAGCTCTGGGATGGCAAGTCCCACAGGTCACCACCAGAAAGATTGGGCCAGACATACATGCTCCCAGTATGTGCACAAAGATTACTCTGCTATCTTCAGAACTGGGAACAGAGATACATGCTGGGAGCATGGATTGGCTATGTGGCGAATCAGTGGGGGAAGGAGGAGGGGCCTCCAGGGTGCCATGAGATTATACTGCTTCTAAGTCACCTTTTTCTTGATTTGGCATTGGCCCTGTTTCTGTAAGCCTTTAACTGTTTTCTGAGGCTTTGTCAAAGATGTTTCTGGCAGGTCTTGCTGGTCGTTCAAAGCTTCCTTGGGGGGATGATGTCTTGACACATCTCATTCTGCCATCTTGATCTGGGCAGGGCCTACAATGATTTTTAAATGATACAGTTTAAAAGAAATAATAGTGTTAAAACATACAAATAGTATAAAGTTTAGCTGGAGTGGTGTTCTGGGTGTGATGAAGAACTGACTATGGGCTCCGTAAAACTGGATGGGGAATGTTTATCATCCAGCTTCCCTTTGGTGGGGTTGCTCAGTGTGGAGAAGGCTAAAAAGCCGAAGCCCTCGTACTTCTTCAACTTAGGGTTTAATGGATTTCCCTCCCTGGAGGTCCACAATTCTGCCAAGTTCTCCTCTGATTCTCTCTCAGCCCCCTTCAATGCCTAAAAAGACATTCCTAAACCAGGAGTTAGTGTGGATCTGGGGTTTTAGCCTGGGGGTAAACACAGTTCCCAATAGCGAGTGTTCCATACAGGAAGAAGGAAAGGGAACCCTGCTTGGCATACCAGTTTTGCTGTGGGGATGCAGTTTCCAATTCTCTTTTCATTTTTACTTAACTATGAACATCTTTGGATCTGCTCTTATTCTCCAAATCTCCAATGGTTTTCTCCTGAGTATATTTTAAACTGTGGCTTCCTCTCCTCTTGTTAATCCAATACCATCCATTTTCTATTTTTTAAGAGTTTCTCCCAATTTCTTGGATGTTGATTGTACCCTTTACTTGTTTTCAGATGCCTTCTGTAAGTTTAGGGGATTTGAATGAGGAGGGCAGAAAGAAATGAAACAAATATTTGATTGAAGTTTGTATTTGTCAATAAGAAGAAAAATTCTAATTAATTTAAGCTGAAGAGGAATCTATTGAGAGTATTAGAAACTTGCAGAATTGCGTGAATTCCTGCAGAACAAATTTAGAAAACTGCAATGCATCTTTGCTCTTGAATCAAGGGATACTGAGAAAACAGAAAACTGAAGTCTTCAGCTTTAATGGTAGGAGGGAGGCAGTCAAGCCATTTTCAAACTCTTAGCATATCAGTCACCTTCTGGCTTCACTTTCCTCTCCACCATGACTCATGACGACCTTAAAAATTCCAAGTATATTTAACCTTGTGTTGTGTCAACTTGCCAATCTTCAACACTGAATCACTCCACCATCTGTTTTTCAGATTTTATTCCCAGGTTGCTGGACTTTGCTGGATAAACTCTCAAATTATGCTGACTGAAAATTCATGCTAACTTAATTCTAAGTCATGAATTTGCCCATGTTTTCTCCTTGACCTTCTTTCTCTTTGCCCTTTATCCCTGATCAGCTATAGCATAAATGAACAAGTAGGAAACTTGGATTCAGAAAGCCTGATTTTAATTCTAGATTCTAATTAAGGGAAGGATTCTTAACTTCATTCTGCCCCAGTTTTTTCTGTGACTTAGGGATGCCTCTGATAATTAAAAGAGATGTGAAATTCCTTCATAAATTGCATTCCGTCTGTTTGATGTCCATATGTGGTAGCTTTGATATGCTTTCTGTGCAAAGCAATCCAAAATCTTTATTCCAAATATCTCGTTGCTGATTTTTCTTCCAGGGTGGTTCACTTCCAAATTTCCAGCTCTTTCTGAACATGCGATTTGAAATCTCAATTGACACCTTAAGCTAAAAGTGTCTAAAACCAGCCTTCTTTTTTTCTGCTAAAACCACTCTTCTGGGCAATTCTAGTTAATTAAGAGAACTTCTTCAGTTTTAGGGGGCATTGTTAATTCCATTGACATTACTCTTGCATCATGACATTTTAAAAAAGCTTTCCTGCTACTGCATTTTGACCAAAGGCACAATATTCTATTAGTTTGGTGGCTACAAACCAGAAGCTAGAATACTTGTTTCATAAACTAGTTCACCAACCAAGATATGAAAAAATTCCTGAGATAAGAGGAAAAATCTAAGCAACCCAGACTCTCTAATCACTTTATTTATTACTTTTAATTCCAAGAAATCCTATAATCAAATTCACAAGCTCACTGGAGATTTTATTTGCATTAAAAAAATACCATATATACATTTGTAAAGCAGATAATAGACCATTTTACTTGTATTTTCCTCATATGGTTACTTGATTGTCAATCCTATATTACTTCCCTCTGAGATCTGTATCTCAAATTCTGGGATCGCTATTATTAGAGACCCCTTTGCTTTTTAGTGCTAACATCACCAGCGTGTACTTGCAGATGTCTGCCCCACCCCCATATCCTTCGTCAGTGTGTTAAATAGTATTAAAGTTTGATCCTTCCTTCCTGAAAACTTCTCATTAAAATCAGAAAGAATAAAGCTTATAAACCAACTACAGAAGCAGGATTTGCTCTTCTTGTGTTCACAACTGAGAGGTAAAAAAATCTGCTGTGATGTAGTATTTAGAGTTTTCTCTTGTGAGAGTACAGATGGGAGATGCAGCTGCTTTCCTCCAAATCAATTTCCTCCCATTGGTCTTCTGTTATCCTTTTTCCCAGAGAAATTTCTTGTTTTCTAACAGTGTATTTTCCCACACAATATGAATTATTTTTGTTCAGTCAATTTTGGAGGTTTAATTTAACACTTACATGGCATCCAAATTTTCTTGCTTTCACATGGAATTATTATGGAACTATATTCTTTAACCTCAAACAGTGGGTCTGTGATTTCTTGGATGTATGGTACAAAGTCATTTTGTAGTAATAAGTGAAGTATAATTAGTAATTTATATACTTAGTTGCCTTTTTTTTTTAAAGGATTCAGATCCAGAAATTCTAAATAAGATACTGAATCCCAAGTGCACCATAATGATATGGAAAGGCTGCTTTAAAATATCAAATAATTACAAATGTCTTTATGAAACAGGACTGACACCCATTTGTCTTCACACAGGATTTGCTTTGAGGAGCAATAATATATGCACTAGTTATGTATTAGTGTATGATGTAAGGTTACATGAAAAATTGTAGTAATCAATCTGATCATTCAAATACTTATACAGTGTCTAAAATATTTGGCAATTTTAAGGGAAAGTTTTATATATATATATATATATATATATATATATATATATATATA